>PVJC01000563.1:0-119537 GCA_004026665.1 Murina feae
ATTCCTAGAACTTTTGAATGAAGGAATAAATTGTGATTTCTTTGATCCATGACACAAAATCTAAGAAAAAAACAAATAACATTTTCACAGCAATGGGTCAGTGAGATTGTCAGCATTTAACACCTTGGGAAACAATTTAAAAGGACTGATGGAATAGATAAACTTAATGTTATAACTAAGTTTATAACATTAGACACATAACTTAAACTTTTATTGCTTGTATGTACCAGCATGTTTAGAGCTTGTGAAGGGCATCAGAAATCCCTAAAGCTAATTTCAGAATTTATTTCTTTCAACTACCTCAATCAGTCAAGGAAGTTATATTACTCTCTCTGGTATTGATGAGAAGAGGCTAAAGTATAGAGGATTCTAAATTGTTCCAGATGCTACTCAGTAGGCAGAATGAACACAGACACACACACACACACACACACACACACATTTTAAAGTTACCTCTAAATAGGTTTCACCAATTCTTAGGCAAATCAGTATTTGAAATCTGAATAAATTCTGACTTACCATATGTAAAATGAAATGTCACAGATGCATAAATTATTCAATGGCATTTTTCATCCATTCCCTATAAAATTAAAATTAAATTTAAAAGTGTGATTCAGTGATCAGCTTCCAGGTGCATTAGTTTTCGTCACTGTAGTTATGTTTATTAATCACAGAATGACAAGCATTGCTCCCAGGGCTCAGCCTTCACTCTCAGAGATTGGTTCATGTCAGTGGGTTTCACATGATAGCATCTGATCCTAAAGGATTTTTAAGTTACCACATCTACTGCCTTCATCTATTCCAGGCAAACATTGTGCAAAAAGACACCAGCCTCAGCGAGCGAGCTTGTGTGAAGAGAGCATGTGATAAATATCAGCCATCAGCAGGTCTGATAAATCCCTGCTGTTAAGAGTAAAATGCTCACAGGTGGAGTGACTGCCCACAGAGGGCCCAATGGGCTAGTGTGTGTGTGTGGCTGGGATGGGGGAGGATGTGTGTGTGTGTGTGTGTGTGCGTGTGTGTGACAATAGTAAACTCAGTGGTCAACACAGTGCATTTTTCAAGAGTTGGCAAGAGGTAAAATGTAGATCAAATTGGAAAGGAATTTTCTGGCTTTCTTACTGTCACTCTAGCTCCTCACTGCAGATGTCACTTGACTGTGTGTTGATTCATTGGCATCTAAACACAGGTTCAGTATTTAATGGTATAGCCACTACAGTGCTGTCATTAAGCACTTAGCTTTTCCTTGAAAATATTAATTATAAAAGAAATGTATACACAGGTTCTATGTTTAAAAAGTCCATTTAGATCATCACCCCGATCCTGCCCTCTTTTCCACCCAACTGTGATCTGATTGCCATGTATGTCATCAAACACTTTTCATTTGCCAGTGGATAATTATGCCAAGAAAAGATATATGAAATTAATTTGGGAGGTTGTTTTTATATGTGATATCCTACCAGATATATTAGGTTTTCCCCCCACTTTTCATTCAAAAACATATCTTCAACGTCTTTTCAAGTTGGATTATATAAGGTTGCCTTCTCTAATTATGATTAATTCCATGGTATTAAAGCACCTGGGATTCTAAGGAATCCTCTTTTTGGACATTTTGCTCATTTCCTATTTTCTTCTACTATAAACAATGCTGCAGTTAGCATGCTCATACCTTCATAGTTGTTGTTAAAAGCATACAACAATAATTAGTCTCTTGGCAATTGGAGGTGTTTCTGCTGATTTGTAAAGCAAATTCCACCCAGCTACCTGGTTCTTTCTTGGACCTTTGTATCCAGGCTTTGCCAGATATCTGCCCCATATGGGCTAAAATACTAACTTCCTGCTTGCAAACCTCCTTGGAGTCCCACACAATAGAGTTCATTTGTACTGTCATTCTCCTTTAAAATATAAATGCCCATATATTCTGTAAGGCAAAGCTGAGGGGAAGGGTGGGAAGCATTTCCCACATTAACAAGGTGAGGAAGGTCATTTCAGACAAAAGAAACCACGAGACTACCTGGTGAAGGACCACCATGCCCATAGAACTAGGGAGATGCCCTGTACCCCCAGTCGCTACAATGCCAGTTTTAACCCACTCGTGGGCATCGCCTGCTCAGTCAGTACAGAATCTGTATTAGCTTTGGGCAGGGATGAAGCACAGGAGCATCACAGGTCAGCCTGAGCGTGGTCCTTCCATAAATGTTGCTCCCCAGACACCTCACTTTCTCACCCTATCTCCTACAGCAGAGCACACCTGTGGTCATGCAGTCGGAGTTTGGATTGAATGTGTCTAGTAAACAATAATTTCTTGCCAGTCAAGCTAATCAAGCAAACCTCCCAACATCACCTATTTTACAGTTTAGCCGAAAGCATGCAGGTAAACCTGCCTTTTCCTTTTATTCTTTTTTAAATGCCCCACTTTATAAATGGTTTTGTTCACTTTCACAGTCAGCTTATTACCCTGTATATATAGCAGCGTTCCCAGGTTCACTCGCTTCACCGTGATGGAGACATTCTAGCATCGGCTAATATCATGCTCCATAGAAATGCTATCTTGAGGAGATGCCAACATATTTATCAGCTTCACTGTGCAGAATAATTGTGCAGGTTTTGTTTTAGTTCTTGGCTAGGACTGAGAAGAGATAGTTGGAATAAGAGCTGAAATGGGTGCAGAATGTCCCTCCATGTGGCTGTGGCCACCAGTCCTTTGTCCTTGGCCATGGAAAAGTGTGTGAGCAGAGTCTGCTGTGTTCTCCACGGCAAGCTCCCTGCCTCTGTTCATTCATCCTTTGCCCTCATACCTTCCATTAGCCATTCCACGGAAAGCAAAGAGGCTGGTGCTGGAGCTTAAGCTTGTTATGGATGGAGAATGAAATATAATGGGGGATGTTTTATTTGCTGAAAAACAGATATTTTAGCATTAAACAAATATTATTTTTAAAAAAATATATATATATATTTTATTTCAGACAGGAAGAGAGGGAGAGAAAAACATTAATGATGAGAGAGAATCATTTATCTCCTGCCTCCTGCATGCCCCACACTGGGGATTGAGCCCACAACCTGGGCATGTGCCCTGACCTGGAATGGAACTGTTACCTCCTGGCTCATAAGTTGACGTTCAACCACTGAGCAATACTGGCTGGGCCGAAAAAAAAAAGGATTTTACTACAACCTCTGTCATTTACCATTCTTAACATATGTTTTCCTTTCTTTGAGTTTAGTTTCCTAGTCTATAAAATGTTTCCATTTGCTGTTGGGATAAATATAATACTACAGAAGGCTCAGTGCACAAAATTTGTCATGGTCCCTAGTGGCTGCCAGCTGCCGGCCGGGGCCTTCCTTCCTCAACTGCTGGCTGCCGGCCGGGGCCTTCCTTCCCCAACTGCTGGCTGCCAGCTGGGGCCTTACTTCATTCCATGTCACCCCATGGTGATCAGTGCATGTCATGGCGAGAGATTAAACTCCCTGTTGGTTGAAACTCCCAAAGGGACACTTTGCATCTTAGGCTTTTACATATAGAGATATTATGAACATATAGCAAAATGCCTAGCAGACAGTAATCACTTTACAGTATGCCAATACCATCACCAATAGTCATCAGCTAAGGGCTCCTCTGCAATAAAGGAAAAAGGGGGGAGAGATTGTTTTTATTGTGTATATATAGTCCAGACATTTATTTAATACTTAATACTGAGATCTAAGACATGTTTAATCTAAACCTCCCTTATCTCATCTGTAAAACATGAAACCAGTATTCATTTGTATATTTTCTTACATGAAATAACACCCAAATCATTTCTCTCTGTTTCTCTATCAGAGTGTATATATTTCATTCTGCACATACACAAGCACAAGGTCATTTAGTTGTACTCATATGTGGTTATATCTTGTTTCTACTGTATGGGATCCAGGGAATGTGCTGCAAATTTAAGCTGCTAAATTAACTAGGACGTTTCTTGTTTCATGCCAACCATAAAAATTTCTGTAACTATCAAGTAGGTGTTGGTATGGTTTATTCTAAGAAACTAAGATAATTTTCTCAAGGGAGAGATTATGTTCTTGCTATTAAGCTAGAGATATTTCTAGATGTGTTGAAAAAAAAAAAAGGTGTGTATAGACATTTCTGCCTGTGGAGTTTCTTTAGACAAGCTATGAATTCCTCCTGGACAAATGTAAAATGAAAACTTTTATTGTTCCTGATGATTAGTTTCTCAATGTACAGCAGGGATATTTACTCAGGAAGCTTAAAAAATGATTTGAAAATAGCATTAATTTAGTGGGTCCAGAAAAAAACATACTTATCTACCTACATAAATTCTAGCAAAATAGTAATCTTCATACTATCAAAATATATTTGGAATACTTTTAAGTGCTTTCTGTAAACATTTCCTTCCTACATCAGCCATGGAAATACTTACGCTCTGGCTACCCTGCCATTGCCCTGGAGTTGCAATTTCCGGGGGCTTTGGGGACTATGGCTTTACCCAAGTGACCACATTTCTGTGCTTGGTGGGACTTTATGTTCAGTTTGATCTCCTCAGTGAGATTTATCAGTGTGTGTCATGGAGAATAACTGGTCCTCAAAGTGGTACATGTGTTTGAAGTCCACAGAAAGGACATCGCTTGCATTATTTACAGACTCAACACTGCAGGGCCTTACAGAGCTGCTCTCTAGCAAAGCATGGTGCAGTTTGCCAGCAGAGACTTGGTCATTGTTGCTACCAAGTTGATGCTTCAGAGTGTCTTTCTTAGATGTTGTGTTCATGGGCAGTGTGACTGGGAAATGAAGAAGGTGAATGTCACTGTATGCGGAGAGCTTGTTTCTCACATTGCTCTTCTTGTCCACTCAGTGGCTTTGGCATTACCAATTCTCAGCCTGGTGGTAGGGCATAGTGGTAAGAGAACACCAGACTTTGTCCAGAGGCTGCTGCTAGTCCCCCGTGTGACCTTGGGAACCTCCCTAAACTGTACCTGTTTTCCCTTTTGTACAAAATGAAGAGATTGTGTTGGATGGCCTGAGATCCCTTCCAGCTCTGCCAGGTCCATGGCCAATTTGAAATGATTATCAGGATTCCTTGGATTGCAGGTGCTCAAAAGAAGGGAAATGTTCTTTATGTAAATTGGTTGTACAACTAGTTGACTTAGTGGATTCCATGAGTCACTCTCATGATTCTTAGTTTTAAGTCATTTCATTTAGTATTGCCATATGTCCCATTTCATCAGGTAGGCATTTAAAACAAAGTCACTTTCCATTTATTATTGAAATAAAATGACGTGTACTTAAATCCTGCTGCTTGCAAGAAAGGTTTTCCTCCATCCCTCTAGGACTGTCTTGTGAGAGTACCCTAATTCCAAGATCCACTTAACTTAGTTTAGGGGGAACAACCTTCTTAGTCAACCATAGAACCAGACTCTTTCTAAATGTTGATGTTCTATCTACTACACAAGATCGTTGTTAAATATGAGTACACTGGGTCTAAGAAGATTTTAAGTCTTATCCCTACACTGTACCTAGAACTAACTCCCATCTATCTCCTTAAGGCTTATGCTATTTCTTGTTGCATTAAGTCTAGTGCTATTATAACAATGCAGTTTTCCCTTGAAAACAAAGGCATATAGTACGTACAATCCCCAAAAAAGTATACTATTTAAATTCTTCTCATGAGCACAAATGAGGACTCCCCAGCTCAGTGTCAATAAGACCAGCCTTGGCTACAAGAAGACCTAGAGTTCTTGCTCTGCACCGGTCACTGCATGGGGTAACTCCTGTGGAAAAGGGAAGAGACAACTCTACAGAAAAGCATGACTTCTAAGGTGATTTTTATAGAATGAATTGGTGCTTGACAGGAGGAAAGAGCATTCCAGGCAGAATGAACAAAACAGGCATAAAAAGGCTTATAGACATCAACTTGCCAGGGCTGGGGAAGAGTGTTGGACAGGGGAGGGCTGAAGCTAGAAAATTATGTTAGGGCCGAATCTTGGACCTCTACTTGAGACCTGACCTGTACCCTTCATAAACAAGCCCACAGTAAGTTTTGAATGAATTTAAGAAAATAATTGACGTGGACACACTTGATCTTGAGATAATCTTGGCGATAATAGCATAGCTTCTATGTGAAGTATAGTTTCCATTATTAGGGAATTTGCTGGATAATAACAAGTTAATGTTTAATTATATAAATACTAATGATTTTTACTAACTTTTGATATTTTAATATTTGTTACGTTCTTACAATGTGCCAGACTGTATCCTCGGTCCTATTGAATTCATAATCTCACTTAATCCTCCCAGGAGCTTTATGAAAAAATCCTGTGATATTCCCCTGGTTTATATTGGAGTGAGGTTGTGTAAATTGCTTGAGTTTATGTGGTATATAAGAGCCTGAATTTAAACTCAGGCAATTTGGTCCTACATTTTAACCACCTGGGTAGTGATTTGTAATCTGTATGCACACTAGAATCATGAGGAGGACTTAAAACAAACACAAAACGCATAGATGCTCAGAATTCTCAGTTAAATCACAATTCCTGGAGGAGTTCTCTTGACATTCTTTTATTTTATTATTTTTTCAAAATTAGTTTTTATTGATTTTAGAGAAAGGGAGGGAGGAGAGAAACAACGATCTGCTGCCTCCTGCATGCCCAGATCATGGAGATGGAGCTGCATTCCAGGATGTGGGAACTGGTGACCTTTCAGTGCATGGGATGATGCTCAACCAACTGAACCACACCAGCCAGGGCACCACTCATTTTATTTTAAAAGTTCCTCCAGTGATCTAAAGAGAGGACAGGATTTCTATGGGCTGAGCTTGGCTATATTGTCATCTCAACATAGACTGAATAGTCATAAACATCTGTATTCCGCCCCAAATCAGAAGATTAAAAAAAGCCTGCTGAATAATAAAATAACAGTTTTATTTTCACAAAGAGAAACTATGGCCTTGATCTTTTTTAAAAACTGGCAGGAATAACAGAAGCAGAATCAAAGAAGGTAGAGGTAAAAAAGAAAAGGTGACAGGAGTATCAAGATAAGAAGAGAATAGTCGAATCGGGGTTGTTGAAGTAATAAGACACTATCTACTGATGAGTGGTCAGTAATATCAAAGGCACTCTGGCAGAATGTTTCCTTTCCAGTAATTGTACAGACTCCCCTGCCATTAGAGATCGCTTTTCTTCTTGGTAGATTGAAGAGTGCTTTATCCACTAAATGCATCCCAGCATTATTCAGAGCTTAGGTCCAACATAATCATAAGTTGCCTTGTTATTGTGGAGGCAGCAGCCCCATTTAATAACATATTAAATGCATTATTCATTTATGTAACTCAGACCCAGGGACAGCTGCTGGTATGAAAATAGGAGCATTCTGTATTGCAAAAAGCAGGTGTGTGCTTACTTGAGTAAATTAACTGTGTATTTATGCACAATTTTCTTCTAAATTTCCAGGACCGGTCTGGTAGGGCTAATGCGATTCCGTTTTCATCCAGGAAATGAAATAGTCTCAGGATGGTTTTTAATGAGCGTTAAAAAAAAATTACTAAGTCTTCTGTGTGGCAGAATCCCAGGGGGGAAGGATCCGTGTTTGGATTTAAGCAGAACTCCTGTTGCTACAGGATTCGGGAAAGCCTGAGGCAATGATGGGGCAGAGCCCAGACAAACAAAAGGAATGTTCCCTAGCTGATGATGGCAGTGATGATGGAGAGCCCATGCCTCTATAGCTGCATGCCAAGACAGCCACAGGTGTGCTTGGATGCTAAGTGATTAAAAATTGTAATCTGCCTTTCATCTGCCTAGTAGCACCTCACCTCAGAAGCACAGGGAGTTATCGACGCACTGTTAAATTCAGTGGGATGCCATATTCACTATGTGACTTTGACAGTTATTTTTTGCTACTATTGCTGGTACCAGAATGCCACTCTGCTCCAGTATCCAAGGAGCAGAGGTCTTGGTGAAGAAGCGGGGGTTTGAGGCTGCCACTTGTGCTAGGTGGGAACCTTTCAGTTGCTGACTTATAAGGAGAAGCAGGGATTCCAAAGAGAGGGATCTGCACAGCTGGGTTGGAAGGTGAGGTGCCTGAAGGGCTATTTCAGTATTTAAAATGGAATTGCCATCCCAGTGTGGACCTCCTGGTGATCAGGTGTGCATGTCCAGGGCACAGGAGTGCTCTCAAGGAGCTTAAAGTTCACAGTCATAGACAGGAAGACAGTCCTGCAAGGCATACATGATTTCTATCAAGTCAATCAAAAGGATTCCTTAAGCAACAGTTCTCAACCTGTGGGTCACGACCCCTTTGGCGGTTGAATGACCCTTTCACAGGGGTCACCTTAGACCATCCTGCATATCAGATATTTACATTACGATTCATAACAGTAGCAAAATCACAGTTATGAAGTAGCAATGAAAATAATTTTATGGTTGGGTCACAACATGAGGAACTGTATTAAAAGGGCCAGAAGGTTGAGAACCACTGCCTTAAAGGGTTTAGAGGAGGGATGATCTTGCCCCATTTAAAAAAATCAGTACAGTGCAGTAGTAAAAAAACAGATGTGTTCTGGAGATAAATTGTCCAGGGTCCTGGCTGTGTCATCTTGAGGAAACGAGTTAACTTCTTTAAATTTTAACATCTTCATCCCTGTATCAGGAGTAAGAATACCTTCCTTATAAGGGATATTTTGAAGATGCCTTGTTATTGTGCCCTATGACTAAACTACAATGCAATAAGAACTTTCTAAATCTGAACTTTGCACTGGCCAGTGTGGCTCAGTTCATTGGGTGTTGTCCCATGCACTGAAAGGTTTCGGTTTGATTCCCAGGTAGGGCACATGCCCAGATTGTGGACTCCATCCCCAGTAGGGGATATGCAGAGGCAGCTGACTAATGTTCTGCTCTCATACTGATGTTTCTCTGTGAGCTCCCTGTCCCTTCCTCTGTTTCTAAAAATCAATTAAAAAAATTTAAAAAATGAACTTCTGACCTGCCATCGTGGCTCATTAGTTGAGAGTCGACATATGAACTAGGAGGTGACAGATCAATTCCCACTTGGGGCACATACCTGTATTGCAGGCTAGATCCCCAGTGTAGGGTGTGCAGGAGACAACCAATCAGTGATTCTCTCTCATCATTGATGTTTTTATCTCTATCTCCCTTTCATATTCTCTCTGAAGTCAATAAAATATGTATTTTTAAGACATATGAACTTCTTACATCTTACTGTTTTACTATCATAGTGAGGAAAAGACAGGTGATAAGCTATAACTCAAAGCATGATAGTGATGGAGCATACAGGAGGGCATAGAAGCAAAAAGAGCAAAAGAAAATAAATACCTTCAATAGGATTGAAAATAGAGGTGTGGCTAGAGCAGAATGAGCTGTGGGGGAGAATGTTTCCAGAAAATTAGAATGAAGTTAGCTTGTGGAGGGCTTCTGGCAGAGTTTATGGCATTTGTGTCTTATTCTAAAGACATTTGGAAGACATGAAGGATGTTAACAGGTCAAATAATAATAATATTAAATAAGAATAATTGGTAACATTTCACCAGCACTTGCTAATTGTCAGGGTGGTTTTAAGCACTGTGTACATTAATCCATTTAATTCATTGGACTATCTTACAAAGTAAGTTAAAGATTAATAAATGACCTTGTAGTGACCCAAAGTGGTCAGAGCACTTTCTTAGACAGTATTCATTTGTTGTTTGTTTGTTTGTTTGTTTATTTATTCTCAGACAGTATTTAATCTGACTTTCTCAACCATAGGCTTAGGTAGTCAATTCTGAGACTCAGGAACTGAGGAAAGGCTAGCTCTGAAAAATTGGAAAACAATAGCCTGCAAGCCAAATGTAGAATACTGCCAGTTTTTGTAAGTAAAGGTTTTTTTTTTCCAGCCCAGCTGCATTCATTCCATGTTCACTTTTATGCTACAGCCAAAGAGTGGAACGTTTGTCAAAAGGTCATATCATCAATCTTAACATCTTCATCCCTATATCAGGAGTAAGCTAAAGCTAAAGCATTTACTATCTGGCCCTTCATAGCTGGTCTTGAAGAGTGGAAGATCTTGGGCTTTGCTTCCAGTTTGAGTTCTACCACTAATTATAGACACCAGTCTTAGGTAATCAAATACAGGGTGTCCCCCAAAATGGTTACACACTTTGAATAATTATTCATTCATTCCAATGGGTTACATCTGAAAAAGAAGCAGCATCAATTGAGCTATCAAAAAAAAATGCATGTGTATACATTTTTGGGAGGGCATCCCATATATGAATACATAAAATGGTTACTGTGGACCACATGAAAGAAAATATTGTAAATAGGTAGCACTGAACCTGCAAAGCCTTAATGTTAATTATCCTGAAACCACAGATTTAATTTATTATGACTTGATCAATTGTATACGGTAAACTTATAGGATAATTTATTATTTAAGCAAAAGTGTAGGAAGGATTTACTCAATCTGCAGAGTGAAGTCTCCTTAATATGAAGTTTCAGTGATTTAGCCAGTAAAACCCCACATGAAATTTTGAGTAAAAATGGTCAAATTTAGCCAACTTTCTGAACTACACCATTACTGTAGCATGCTCTGTGAGATCTAATGTTGAACCATGTCATCCATAACAATATATTCTTTCTCTAAATTGCAAATTCCCTTGTGATATATATTACTCATTCCAACCCTTAATAATATAACCTTTGGAGTATCTCCTAGATTATCCACATATCTCTTCAACTAGATTATAAACTTAGTGAGGGCAAGGACCATGTCTTCTACTGCTATGCATTTCCCACAGAGCCAACCTGAAATGATTTATTGATTGACTAAATGAATGAAAGAAGCATATGAAAGTGCTAGTAATAGGTCCAATATGCTTCTATGATGATCCATCTTCCTGTTGGGTGCTTTATAATCCTCAGAGAAACATGAAATATAGTTATTGATAGCCCTCAGGGCTAGGCAGCAGGTTCAGTTTAAAACATTGAGAGTGTGATCTGAATTATAATGAGCTGGATTACAACTTGAGCTCTTCTCCATGCAGGTATAGGAAGGTGGTTTCCAATAACTGCACGGATGGCGTGAGAGAGCAGTACACAGCCAAACCACAGAAGTGTCCAGGGAAGGCCCCACGGGGTCTCCGAATCGTCACTGCGGATGGAAAGTTGACAGCGGAGCAAGGGCACAATGTTACTCTCATGGTGCAATTGGAAGAGGTAGGACCGATTCCCATCTCCCCTCTGCTTTCCAGAGCCAGTGATTTTCCCCCAAGAAATCGTGGTTTAGTTTATATACATTGTTTTGGATTTTATTTACATACTAGAGGCCCAGTGTCCAAAATTCGTGCACTTGGGAGGGGGGTCCCTCAGCCTGGCCTGCGCCCTCTAGCAGTCTGGGAGCCCTGGGAGGATGTTCAACTGTTGGCTTAGTGGGCCTAAGCTGTCAGTGGAACTCCTTAGCATTGCCACGGAGGCGGGAGAGGCTCCCACCAATGCCACTGTGCTCACCATCTATGAGCCCAGATTCTGGCTGAGCAGCGCTGCCCCTGTGGGAGCACACTGACCACCAGGGGGCAGCTCTTGTGTTGAGTGTCTGCCCCTGATAGTCAGAGCGCTTCACAGTGACTGGTCATTCCACCATTCAGTCATTTGCATATTAGCCTTTTATTATGTAGGATTTTTAACATTATTATTTAAATTTTTATTGTATTCTGCTTTTGGTTACTGTTTCTGTGGTTATCATTTCATCTTCTCTGAGACATTTTTTCAATGGTTTTCATTGCAGTATTTCCCTCAAGAACTTTGCCAGTTCATACACCACACTGTGTAAGAGGTCAGATTTCAGATCCCTGTGGAAGTCCAAACAGAAAGTGTTGACTCAATAGCTCTTATGGACTCATAGAGAAGGGATGATCATCGTTGGTTTCAAGGCCAACCAAAGCAGCAGGGACTGACAAGGTTGCCTTCCAGAGGGAAGGGAAGCACAGAGAAGCAGCATGATATTCTGTGCTTTTTTTTCCATCTTTGGGTTATCAGACAATATATACGTGATACTGGCAAAACAGCAAGTAGTCTCTAAGGATTAGAAGGCAGGCTCAGGTGTCTGTTTTATTTCTAAGAACACAGTAGAACCAGATCTGAAACAAGAACTCAGTTCTGGACAGCTGCAGCCTTTGCACAGATGGAGTGCACCCTCCAGGGGCAGAGGCCAGGCTCTTGTCTGTACAATTTTGCTTTCCTTGTAAGATTACCAGGCACCTCAAACTTGGCCGAGTGTTGTGGGAACAGATTGGGGGATCTGGTTCTAAGATATGTAAATGCATGCTTTCTGGGCACAAGAAAGGGAAAAAAGTAAGTCAGGTCATTCCAGTTGAGTGGGTACAGCTACAACAGCAGGGAGGAAATCTGCTGCCTTTGCTGTCAGACTCGGCCCCTTGATACTCTTGCCAACTGGTGCAGAATACCAAGCCCAGAGGCCTGTGCCCACATCGGGAGGCCCTGGGGACCTCCTGTCTGACCATAGGATTCTGTGCTAATGATACACCAGCTCCTCTTGCAGAAGCAACTTCAGTTTCTTTATTAATCTCTAGATTGTTTTTTAAATTTATCTTTATTGTTGAATTGTTGAAAGTATTACATTTCCAACTGACCCCCTCCACCAGGCTCCTACTGCCCTCCCAGGCTTTACCTCACTATTGTCTGTGTCCTTGGGTTATGCATATAGGGATATAAGTTATTTGGTTAATCTCTTCCCAGCCCCCCGCCCCTCCACTTTTCTCTCCGAGATTCCTCAGTCTTTCCCTTGCTTCTGTGTCTCTGGATCTATTTTGTTCATCAGTTCTGGCTTTTTTGTTTTCATTAGATTCCATCTCTGGATTATATATGGAAGCATGGGCAATGCATGTGATAATTTGTGTAGAATAAAGATAAGCAGGATGTCCCAGAGTAGCTGGATAGCACTGAAATATGGCACCAGGACAATTCGGATAGGCCACACCTACTGAGTACTGACAGTGGTCTGGTTTGCGCATGCTTTCCCCTGATTGTCTCATTTAAATCTCACAGCAGCCCTATAAAAGTAGAGATGATCATCATTGTCATTTTATTGATGACCAGCTGAGGCACACAAAGGCAAAGTAACTTACCTAATACCACGAAGTGACTGAATTGTAGAGCTGGAAGTCAAAACCAGGCTGCATGGTATCTTGCCCGTCCATTGTGTTTCTATGGTGGAAAGAACCATTTTCTGGGAAAGAACTTTAGGTGGTTAGTTAAGGCTCCCTAGAAACGCTTGGCTGCAGACAGGGAGTGACAGAGATCAAGGAATAGAAAGAAGATTTAAAATGATCAGTGTCCTAGCCAGGCTGGTCTATGGCTGCTCCTATATTCTGAGACACTAGTCTGTATCTGAACCAAGATTTCCCCCTGATTCTCGGAGAAGGTTCATGCTTGGGATCAGTTTGCTAAAAACTCTTTAAGCCAAGAGAGAAGTCAAATTCCCTCTTTAGTCTCCCCCTCTGTGCAGGAACATGCCTTCACTGAATGGCTACTCTGTATCTGGCACCAGTTTATCTATTTTAAAGATATCAGAAAGCATGGGATATGAAGGCAGCACTCAAGGAGTTCACCACCCAAACTTAATCATGCTATAATATTTTTAAAATTTAATCTAGAAGAAACAAAGAACCACAAATCTCTGACACGTGTTATTGGTAAAACATAGAGTTTCCATATCCTCATCAAACTCTAAGAGTCAGTTTCTCATTTGAATTTGATGCTCCTCAGTTTACTTTGAATATAATGCCTTATACATGCCCCCTTACCTCATGCCTGTTCTTCCTAACAATAGGGATATATTCCATGGTTCTGATGCCCTAAAACAGCAGGCCCTCCAGTGCCAGAGGGACAAGAGGCCTCTGCTACCCTCTACTATGACACTACAGTGTGATTAATGCAGAAGTGGGCAGAAGACTCACCTCTTCATGTCGATATATATTGTCACTTTGGCACCAATGATTATGCCTGTGTCTCATGGTTTCCTCGTGGTTTCTCTTTCTCCTATAAGGCTTTTCTCTGTCCATAGGGGTAGGCTGGGCTAGAGGCTGATGCCACCCTGCTTCCTTTGCCCCCAGTGACTTGCACACAAACCCCTCCATGTACATTCCATGTCATGTGCATGCCAACCAAAGCATTGGAGACCTGAGGAGCCATCTGCCCCACCAAGTAGTTAGCCTTGTGTGTATGTTTATTTGTGTTTTAACAAATATTTCATTAAGTTTTAATTTCAAACCATGTACTTTTCATGAGTATACATAGTTTAGTTGGTGGAAATCATGTTTTGGGTTAACTAAGACCTCTGCTGTATCAAATTTTAAATTAAAAAAATATAACAATTCACCACATGAAATAGAACAGATTAAATATGTTGTGTCCATTTAAAACAAAATGAAAAAATAATTTACTACATTATATTGTAATAATATTTTAGCACCCCCCAATAAATTATAAATAATTACTAAGGTAGGGGTCATGCCATTCCTGGTTGCAGCTCCAGCGTCTCTACTCACTGCGCCATCAAAATTGATAGGAACTCAATGCGTGTGGGTTTTGATAGGCTTTCAGACTGGTCACAAAGCCCAAACTTTAAAATAAAAAACACTTACAATTTGAATAACATCCAGAAGCTATTAAAGTCTTGCTCTGAAACCTAAATCCCTTCCTTTATTCTGTACTATCCTATGTCCTAATTCTGACAAGAATATTAATAGAAACCTTGCTAAAATCAGAACCAAGAAGAAAACTTCTTACTGACCAGAGATAATCAAAGGCTAAGCACACAGATGCTAGCTTGTACCTCCATATACAAAAAGATGGACCCAAGTCAGACTTTTGCAGATTTTGACATGTGCCAGAAGCAGAACCCCTTCCTGCAAATAGCAGGTGAGGCCACCCGCCACATCTAAGTGACAAAAGTGACTCCGTAACCCAACTCCTTCAAATCCCACAGCGTGGCTAAGCTGGAGTATTACTCCAAGAACCACATAACTGTTGAAGTTGATAAAAAAAAGTCCCTTGTCAGGAACCCCATCCCTGCTTTTATGCTTCTCTCCAATATATTCTAATGAGAGAACCTTCATTAGATGTCATAGGATAAAGGAGCCAGCCTCGATTCCATTAGGAAATCTTGATTCAAGAGAAAAAAACACACACACACACACACATGCTTGCACACCCACCACCACCACCAATGCATTCATGCATCATTGGTTCTTTAAGGAAAAAGAACAGTTGATCAAGGGACCAACCTAGAGGGGAGAGGAGGAGTCCATAAAACTGTGTCAAGAAGCTGTTCTCCAATTACACCTGAATGTCAGGAAGCTGATCAAAAGTGTTTTCTGAGACTCAAGCATTTGGCAAAGGGTGGTATCACTCTGTCTAGAGACTTGCTGAAGATGGATGTTCTCTGGACCACTAACGAGCACCTAATGAGCCTATAGACGTTCAAGGCAATCATTCGGCTTCCCAGAGAAATGCAATGCAAGACCCTGAAGGCACAGGATGGATGGTGAAGCGCCTAATTATTCTTAAGAACTCAGCGAAACCGATTTGGAATGCATTCGCTTGAGAGGACTGCTAGGCAGAAGTAGACTCTGCATGTTAGGGAAGATAATTAAATACATTTTAAACAGCCATAAGAATAAAGAGATGCAATTCGCTGCATAATTTAAGACTTTTAAATTAAATCAGAGGCGAGAGACTAAAATGAAGACTTTGATCTGTATCTCATTGTTTTAATACTTTCATTTACATACAAAGACTGAAACTTAATAAGGAGAATTCATGAGTATTGTTTCTATGAGATTTAACTTCAAGATGTGAGGTTGTGTCCTCATTTGATGGATTTCAATGATCGGTAGCTCCACATACATTGACAGATGCATGGCAGCATGGAAGTGACCATAATATAATAGCACCTCATAAATATTGCAGGGCGCTGCCAGCCCTCCGAAGGTAGGGAAGATGACTCCCGCTGAAATTTTCTGTGAGACTCTCTCTGGTTGAAATCCTGAAAGACTGTGACCTACTTTTTCATCTGAAGAAGAATTGGGGCTGTTAGTGTTAGCACAAAGGGGTAGCAGGCACTGTGATGTCTAGGCAGGTGTCAGTGTCAAGGCCAGCCTAGATCTGAGTGAGAAACCTCCGCTCTTTTCTCCTTCCACACAAAGGAGCAAGAGCTGATTTCAATGAGCCATGGAGACTCAGAGGATTTCTCATGTATTATTCCTTACTCCATTCAGCTTCATTCTCTTTGACTCTAGATAGGTAGCTGAGCCTCTTCATTTCTTCTTTCTTGTTGCTGCCATTTAAAAAGGAAGGAAGAAAGGAAGGGAGAAAGGTGATATAGGCTGTCGTTAGCCAGAAGCCTAGTGTCTGAAGTTTAGGTTGAATTGGTTTAAACTCTTTCTAAGACCCCCCTTTCCTCTCCCCTTAATACTGGTCCACAGCCATTGGTGCATTGCTGTTCTCTAGAGTTTCAGAGACTGTTTGTGAAGAACTTCAGTCTGCCTTGACAAGCAAAGAGAAAAACCTGTCTCATTACTAGGGGTTTTAGTTCAGTGACAGCATAAAATCAAACAGTACAGTGATCCCTGTGTTACTGTGGTGGTGGTGGTACATTCCTATTGGCTAATATGGTATCCACTAATCTGTTAATGTAATCTCTGGGTGGTAAGATTATGGGTGATTTGAATCCCCCCCCCCTCATTTTATTTATTGTTTACATTTTCTCAATGAGACACCATGCCTTTTCTCTTTATTTTTATTTTCTAATAAGACTAACATATTTCTATTATATATTTTACTACCAAGAATAATTCATTACATAGGTATATTCCTAAAGAAAATTTCCTGCTGCTCTTTTGTTTATGGTGGAAATTTTGTTCTATTACATAATTTGCTCAATTACGTATCATACTGTTTTACTTTGAGTGATTTTTTTTTTTACAGTCATTCAAAAGCATTTGTAAGCGCCGTAGTTTTCCTGCCAAAGCCTGCTGAGGTGATTTCCAAAGCTACCATGCAATGGTATCAGTGTAACAATGTCCTTTATCACCTGAAAACTGTTTCCAAAACACAAAGGGCCAAGGTCCTGACCTCGCTGCACCACAATGTCTACATGGAGTGCAGAGGCTTTGGATGGTAGTCGTTTATCTGCTCACACAAGCCAAGTGTTCCTCCTGCCGTATGGTAGGCATTCTGTTCCATTCTAAGCCAGGCACCCAGTGCAGAAGTCACAAAAAGGAACTTACGAAGATTGCTGTGCATTCAAACACAGGGTGCTGTGGCTTATTTGCAAGTGAAGATTTAAATCATGTTGATGTTCCAATGGGAAGTTCTTGATACTGAGAGCTAGGCAAGTCCCAAGGATCAGAATCCTCAAAGAAGAGGCCAGCCATCTGCATTTCATCAGAGAAAAGGTGACATATCATGTATCCAGTCAAATGATCTGGTGAGTCCTTGGTCTAGCCTCCCCAGCTTTGTCACACCTGAGGTCTCTCGCGAGATCATAAAGCCTACGCGCTGCCCTCCTCACTGTTGTGGATGTTCTCCCTCTAGGTTACGGCGCTCAAGTTCACAGTGGCCTTTGCTTTCAGAGAAGCTTGAAGGTCTGGGCACTGGGCGAGACACCTGTGCTATAACGCCATCTCCGAATAGCGAAGAGAAGGAGGCTGACTCTGTATTCCCCAATGATGCGATATCTAGATATCTTGACACTGTTTTCCAGGGCTCAGTTTTGAAAAGGAGAAGAAGCTCATAAGGCATGATTCGAACCAAACATCCAGGAAGGACTCTCCTAGGGGATTTAGTGAGGCAGCCTCAGCTTTCAGAAAGCGTAGTGCCTCCTGGAAGAGATACCAAAGAGAACCAGAATGAGAACATGCGTGTGCAACTTGCTTTTATCATAGGCTGATGTGCCTGTATCAGAAGGGCTCAGTTTACTGTTCTAAAATAGCAGGTCCAGGACAGGTACAGTATTTGATTCCTGTCTAGACTTACCTCACTCTCTGTTGAACATATGTCAGCCAGATCTTTGCAGGCGCACTTTACACTTCCATGGTCATCTGTAGAACCTGGCATCTTACACTGGACTCCTCTTGCATCATTACTTAATGAGGAATTTGATGCATGTTGGTATTCCTCTAGAGGGTTTTGGTTACTGCAGCTTACAAAAGCTGTCTGATTTCACATGTGAGTGTCTCCATTCTTCAGCACCCACCTGGGAAGAAGCATACTAGAATAGTTGAGAGTCTTCTGTGAACAAGTAGTAGGAGTGATGGACTTGGAGTTAAGAAGAGCTTGGTTCAGCCCTAGCCGGTTTGGCTCAGTGGGTAGATCATTGGCCTGTGGACTGAAGGGTCCCAGGTTTGATTCTGGTAAAGGGCATATGCCCGGGTTGTGGGCTCAATCCCCAGTGGGGGATGTGCAAGAGGCAGCCAATCAATGATCCTCTGTCATCATTGTTGTTTCTATCTCTTCCTTCCTCTCTGAAATTGAGAAGGAAAAAGGGCTAATTCAAAGGTAGCCTTGATGTTCTGGGGAAATGACCTTCAGCTAAGGCACTGCCTCCTTCACCAAAACTGGATTAGCGAAACAAAGCAGAATCACTGCCCTGAGGAAAGGGTGGATTGTTAGCTGACACAGTAACCTTGGAACACCTGGGAAAGGGTAGATTGTTAAGATGGGTGGAATCTTTGGAACACCTGGGGAAAGGAAGGTTGGGAGTTTCAGTTCCTCTAGGGCCTGGAGGGAGGGAACACATTTGTAATAAGATTAACTCGGGAAGCATATATAAGGAAGGGCTCCGGAGTGTTACTTCGCTCTGATTTGGAACATTTCCCGGAGACCGCGCGTGATTAAAACCATGTTTTCTCCACTCCTTCAAAGAGCTTCGCTTAGTTTTTCTGGCCTTTCCGCAACAAAATCAATAAAAATATATACTATTTTAATTTTATTTTATTGCTTAAAGTATTACAAAGAATAGTACATATGTTTCCTTTTTTCCCCATTGACCTTCCCCCGGTCTCCCCTACCCCCCAGGCTCTTGTGTCCATTGGTTACGGTATATGCATGCATACAAGTCCTTAGATTGATCTCTTACCTCCCTCCCATCCCTCCCCAGCTTTCTCGCTGCTGTAGTTTAACAGTCTGTCCAGTGTATAGACCTTCTGACAGCCCATCCTTCTACTTGTAAACAGAAGTCTTGTCAGGGGGAAAACAGGAAGTGCCAGGAATAGAGTCTAACAAGAAAAGAAGAAAGGGATGCCCTGCCTTTGCCATCACCTTCTGCTCACTCTGAAAGGTATCTCAAGTACCATTCAATCAAAGAAGCTCAACAAAGGCTGAGCTGCATGGGTAGCATTAAACCACAGATCATCCTAAACCCTTTCTTAAGTCTCTCTAGCTGAGGGGTTAGGCATCTTATTTAGACTGTCTATGACCCAGTTCTTCTGGAATATCAAACAGGAATGACACCTGCCCTCGCTGTCTCCCAGGATTCCTAACAGCCAAATAAGGTAATACGTAAGAAGGCACGCTGATGAACAAACGTTAGAGATCACCATGTTCAAATTTTCTTGAGCAAAAAAAGAATCCTCTGTGGGCCCTGTATTAGGTACTGAGGACACAGTCATGACGGACAGCACCTCAGCCCTTAGAAGTTTACACAAACTGCCCTCATCTCACCTAGCAGCTCCTTGTCCTAGACTAGTGAACACGGATCCTGGAACTTCTGTCTGTGCTTATGTACCAGTCGCCAATGCTAACAATAGGTTCAGATCTTCCTGCCTGACTTTATTAGTGCACCCTTTGCACCGGGCATCCTAAAACATCCTGGGAAAACTTCAGCATCCCACCAAAATAAAATAAGGACAGTGTCAGCTTGTCCTGGACTATATGTTCATCTTCAGAATTCCATTCCACGAAAAGCTAATGCTAAGAATCTGAACCCGAGGGCCCCAACCCTTGGTGCATCCCAACATCAGTTATAGAATTTCTCAAGCCACAGCAGGAACTGGCATTTTCCCCAGAGGTCCTGAACTAGGAGGTGGGTCTGGGATGGTAGCTGGACATCAGCTTTTTTACTTTAATTTTTGTAGGAGAGGCTGATATCAAAGATTGAGGTTCCCTGATTTTAAAACTAATAAACCATGGAAGTTAATTTTGCCAGGAAGGTGCATATAATTTCCTGTTGCAACTCATATTTCAATAGACCATCATCTGCCCTGAGCTCCCTTAATTGGATTCCCAGAAATCTCACCTCTTTCTAATTTAGCCTCTGTGTTGTAGCCAGAGTGATATTTTTGAATTAAAAAATGTCATGCCATTTTCCCACAAACCCCTGCATAAAACACTTGAATGGCTTTTCAGCTCTTAGGAAAAAGATCAAAATCAGAAACTTGACCCACAAGTCCCAAAATGTTACTTTCTCCCCTCTGGTCTCATTTCGTAAGATGGTCCTATTGTGTCTCTATCTTCAGCCTCCTTCAACTATGCCACCCACTTCTGCCACAGAGCCCTTGCATGTCTGTTTCCTCTGTCCTCATTGCCTGGACTCTTTGCCTCTATCACATTCACTCATGTCCTTGGTTTGGTTCATGTATTTCTTTGCTTTAGGCCTCCTCAGCTCAAATATCACTTCTTCTGGGAAGCCTTTCTTGACGTTCTCAATCAAATCAGATCTTCAGTATGCCACCTCTCGCTATTGTATAGGTTTATAACGGCAGGCCTTCTCCTTCAAATGACCCCCTAAAATGACTTTTTGTTTATTTTTGAGATTATTTCTTTAAAGGCCATTTGTCTCACTAGTAATCTGAAACCCTGGATTATATCTGTTTGGTTTGTTTGGTCATATCTATGTTTCTCATTAGGGCAAGACACAAGATAGACACTCAAAAATATCCGTCAGTTAGGTGCTTAGATGGACGGTTGTTTGGATAAATGGATGGATGGGTAGGTGGGTGGGTGGATGGATGGATGGATGGATGGATGGATGGATGGATGGATGGATGGAAAGACAGTCATTTAAAGCTGGGCCAGCTTGCCTAATCAAATGGTGACCTAGAACTTTGGCGCCATTACTTAATCTCTGAAACCTTTGCCCTGTTTCTTAATCTCTGGAAGGAGTTGGCATCCCTGCCTCAGATGATAAGTACAGCCCAAGGAATTCAGAAGCTGATGCCAGGTGAGCCCAAAGGCCTGGAGTTAGAGTGGTTTGGGGCTTACCGAGCCCTTAAGAGCCCCTGAAGGCAAAGGTATGGGATCCAGTTTGTTCCACTTGAGTTGGCCAAGCGACAACAGCAGGGATGAATCTGCTTCCATCAGCTGTCAGACTGGACCCCTTGAGGCTCTTGCACCCTGGTGTGGAGTACCAAGCCCAGAGGCCTGTACCCACATCAGGAGGCCTGGATCTCACAAACGCTGATGCCCTGAAGTCTACTCTGTCCCCACAAAGAATCATCTCTCTCCCTCTCTCCTTCCTCCCCTCCATGTCCTCACTGCCTCCTCCCTTCTCTCCTAGAAGGGAGGGAAATTTGCTTGTTTTATTACATGGATAACCCTAGCTACCCCTGCTACCTCCCTGAGACACTTGTCCCAAATAATGTGAGTAGATTTAAAGGTGAGCTCTTCTTCTAGGGTTGGCTGGCGGCAACCCTGCTGAAAATTCAGAAAACATGGGAGCAGAAACTGACCAGAAAGAGAATGAGAAATTGATCAGTCCACGTTGGTTGTCCAAATGCAGGACAAGTCAGTAAGAATGGTTGACATTTACATTTATTAGTGATGGGAATCCAAGTCATTGCATGGTGTCTAGGCTTGTAGAGTTCCGCAGGTGTGAATAGAGTTTCTTTCCCACCCTAGGGAAGAATCCTTGCCCATGTCCTTACTGAGAGCTATGGTATGACCCCCTCACCATGCTTGGCCTGGCATAGATCAGAAGGCAGGTCCCATAGATTCATAGGATTTGAACTGCTTTTCCTTTCCCTGTGAATTAATCTTTTAAATGTCAGCATTTTCAACTTGGCCTTTTCAAAATATGATACCATATGAACCTCACTTAATCGAAAATACATTTCTAGTTCGAAAGGCTTTTCTTCCCCCTGAAAATGGGAAAAGCTAACAAAACAAATGAAAGTGTATTAAAGCATAGGCTGGGTGTGGTGGAAGCTGATGTTTGTCACTTGGGGCTAAGAAACTTTGTCCCAAATGTTGTTTTTGTTGCTGTTCTTGTCTTGCGTTTTATGTATTTTTTTTACAGGTCTTGTATTTTATAAATCAGACCTTATGTTTTCCTGCCCACCTGCAAGAAATGTAGCACCCTGTGTTTGTAAACAAGGATTACAAGGGGCATTGCAGGTCTTCTAGAGTTGCATTGTTTTTATAATCATTTGTTTCAGTATATAATTTTACAGATCACTAATTACTCCCATTTCTATTATAACAGTGCGTTAAGAATGGAAGGTATTATGCCCATCTCATAGACCAAAGGAGGTAGGATGACAGGCACAAAATAATCTCGCTTGTGAATGCCATACTAAGACTGAAGCCTGGAGGAGCCGTGAATTCTTTAGACATGGATATTGAATGAAATGCAACCCAGAGAGATGGGTTCAAATCCCAAGACTGGTGCTAACTAGAGTTATTAACTTTAAGCAAGTGATTAAATCTTTCTTGACTGAAGTTCCTTCATCTGTGAGCTACATGAACAAAGCCTGCTTTTCTCTCCAGATTCCGTGAAGACTGAGAGCATTTTGATAGCAAAAAATGCTGAAGTATAAAAGAATTAACCATCCTTATCTTAAATAATAATAGAGCTGCTCTAGCTGGTTTGGCTCAGTGGTTACATTGTTGGCCTTTGGACCAAAGATTCCCAATCAAGGGCATATACCTTGGTTGCAGGCTGGATCTCTGACCCCTTGTTGGGGCCACATTCAGAAGGCTATCAATTGGTGTGTCTCTTTCACATTGATGTTTTTTTTTTCTCTCTCTCCTTCCTTTCACTCTCTCTAAACATCAATGGAAAAATAGCCTCAGGTGAAGATTAATAATGATAATGATAATGATAATAATAATAATGCTGAGCCTAATGTCATATCAGGTATAAGGCAAGGTGTCTCCTATCCTTTTTCCAGCATTATCAGGGAACCAGAAATAAAGCACATGGCAAGTGTTCTGTGAAGGTGTCAGGTAGGCAGCATATTTAACACTGTGCACACCTTTTTTATTCACATGGATGATAAGCCTCTAGGCAAATCCTTCAGAGGAATTGGTTATTCAATTAGAGTTGATCATCAGCCGCTTAGGTTTTCAAACCTGGAAATGTTTGGTAGTCAGTGTGCTGCAGATCCATCTTAGTAAATGCCTGAAGCCACAGGTGCTAAATGAAATAAACTTCTCTGTTCACCTGCATTTTTGGGGCGGGGGGGGGGGGGGGCGGGGTGTCTCATTAGCCTAGTTGAGCCACTAGCCTATTGCAGATTCTCACAGGGATTCTGTCACCCACAGACATATCCTCCCAGCTCTGGGAGGGAGCCAGGGCTGACTTGTTCCTGAGGCAGCAACCAGGACGAGCCCCAGCCCCCGAGCAAAGGAACCTGGTACAGATCCCATTTCCTCTGACACTGGGCTGTTTTTTAGGGTGACGTCCAGAGGACATTCATCCAAGTGGACTTCGGTGATGGCATCGCAGTGTCGTATGTCAACCTCAGCTCCATGGAAGATGGGATCAAACACGTCTATCACAATGTGGGCATTTTCCGAGTGACCGTGCGGGTGGACAACAGTCTCGGGTCTGACAGCGCCGTCCTGTACTTACATGTAACTTGTATGTTATTACTGTTGTTGATTTATGACATCATGTAAATATTGTGTCTTTTAAAAATATGATCTGAAATTTCATAGCTGGAGGAAGCGTACTAGTTAGTTACGTTGTAGCAGGAGGGGAAAGGAGAATAAGAGAGCCGAATGGGGAGGAAGTAAGAAGGAAATCAGGGAGTGCAATCTGAATAATATTGGACTCAGCTTTGCTTCGGATTTTTTTATTACACTTACTGAGCATCCGAGATACAATCCCTGTGCCCGGGGGCTTGGCCTGAGCAACTTGCTAAGCTATTTGAGTGCATATGAATTTATTTTTTAGGTAAAAAATGTTTAAAAACACATGCATGGCTCAATCTAATGCATTAATAATTAGCATCAGTAAAGGAATTTCTCCCCCTTTGATTATTCTTCTCCTACATTATATCTCACTATTAATATTCTTTTAGAGTTTTTCTCTCTTTTAAATATGTCTTAATTTTGTGCTTTTCGTCAGCATTTATCCCCCCCATTCCCTTCACCTCCATCCACACTCTTTCCCCCCACAATTGCCACACTGTTGTCCCATGAATTCTCTCTCTCTTTTATTTAATCTTTTTGCTCCTTTTTAAAAAGTGTGTTCCCTGGTCTGGGGATGATTTGTTGTTAGAGAGAAGATGGTACAGAGGGAAAGAGTGTAAACAATGATCAGGAAACTACAGGAGAAGACAGCTCCAGGAAATGTTAATGCTTTTCCCCATTGCAGGATCTAAGGGTGCGCTAAGTCTGATGAGCCCATGACAACTCCTCGAGTCGTGTTGAGTAATAACGGTGCCATGAATGCCTTTTATAGTAGATTTGTCAATGTCCCCTCAGAGGTAAAGGACTTGTTTAAGTTCCTAGAGAAAGAGTTTACTTTAAAATGACTGTTGCACTTTTATATGAATGGCCTTGTTCAAGTGAATCTCAAGTTCTAGGCTAAGAGCATTAAGGCCAGACCCCATGCCTCTCACCTGCCCCTTGCCCATTGAACCAAATTGAGGGCACAGTGTACTGACTGGAATGTTTTTAAGCTGCTGTGGTTCAGTGGAGGACACACTATTTAGGGGTCCCCAGGAGATCGCTGGGCTCCTGAAGAATCCTGTTCTATCAGCTACTCTTCATCTTTCTCTCTAGACTCTCATGACAGAGGACCTTCGAAGAGACACTCTACTTTCTTTGGGTTTAAACAGAGTTTTGCAAGGTGCCCAGGTTGCCAACTCCACCTCCCTCATTTCATTTAAAAATGTTTAATTCTTACTGTGCGCCAGGCTTTTGCTAGACAGGCCCTTTATGTGTGTGAGCTCAGTCCTCAAAGCAGCCCTGTGAAGCAGGCACTATGGGAAACCCTACTTTCAAAGGACAGTGAGGTCCCAAGAGTTTAAATAATCCATTTGAATTTGTAGACCTACCATGTGGCAGAGTCAGATTTCAGACTAGGGGCCCACCTGCCTCAAATCCCAGCTCTTGATCGTTAAGGTTATTGTCATTGTCAATAGTGGCTCAGGGTTAGAAGAAATAAATCTCCATTAGCCTTTCTCCCCCTTCCACGTGTTTGCCAATGGTCCTGAAGGAGCATGTGTATTGAAGTTAGGAGCAGTGCACTTGCTAGTCAGTGATGTAGGTTCAAGACCCACTTCAGAGCTCCCTTCCTGCTGACTGCCATTCCTCAGCATTCTACTCAGACTTCCTTGGAGTTGCCTCTTACCAACAAATAATCTCAAGTGATGATATTGTGGGAATGATCACAAAATTTAAAAAAAAACAATGCAAGCATTGGTTGTTAAAATAACTTGCAACCAAGTGACAGCACATTTGCTGAGGATGGTTGCCTTCTTAGCCGCCTGTCATTGTTCACAGTTCCGTCAGGGGGTTTTTGTTAGAGAGCTATTCTCCTTAACAATTACAGGAGTTTTATTCCACGTCCCACGTATGGATGAAATAGCTAACGTCCATATGTGGGATGTGGAATAAAACTCCTGTAATTGTTACAGTATCTAACCACATGTAAATACTGAGTTAAAATTCAGCAGTAGCTTTGTGTCTCCTGGTCTCTTACAGAGTGGTCCACAGCACTCCCTCCTGGTTGCCCCGTGGATTCTTTCTCCCCCTATAAATGCTCATATCCCTGACAGGTCGCTCCAGGTCCCAGGATTTACTAAACCCTGGCAGGGAAACAGCGCAGAGCTGCCTCTGCTAAAGATCCAACGTCGCTGAAGCCACAGGTGCTAAGCAAAATGAGCTCCTGTTCACTTGCATTTTCTTTGGTCTCCTTAGCTTAGTTGAGCCACTAAATGATCTGACCTTAACCTTGGTAGGAGGTGATTTGTAATGGAAAGTTTTGTGTTGTGATTTTAATTTTGTTAGACCCATTTTGGATTGAGAGGTTGGATTAGCATGGCTCATATAAATGGAACCCCTTTTTAAAACTGGCCTTGGGGACAAAAATTAACTCTTTTGTACTAACTGTATTAAAGAGGATTATTTTACAACTTTCACTAATTCACATCCATCCAAAACCCATTTCAGAAGCGTTTTCAGCATGTTCTTGAACGCCTCTCTCCTAAAGGCAACAATGTGTGTCACTCTCATCCCCACCCCTCTACCCTGGTACCCTGGCAGGCAGCATGGGCCGTTTCAGGTGGAGAAAATAAGGATCGGAGCAGTTCTGTGACTTTGACCTCTTTTATGCTGATAGGAAATCAGAACAAAACCATCGCTGACTTTCGCTTCCTAAAATCTCAAACCTGAAGGGTATCCTGGCAATTTTCGGTGTCTCAGTGCCAGGGTGGGGTAGAGGTTGGCATTTAGAAAAAGAAAAAATTCACAAACTGAGCATGAACTGAGTGGGAGGTCTAGTGGCTGAACTCCTGGCTCCTGGACTCCTGGCCCAGTCACCCCTTTCCTTCAAGCAGTTTGTTTCTGAAAGGTTCTGTGGAGCCTAATCTGTCCACTAGGAAAGCTTGAGTGTCCGTGATCACAGAGGAACATGTGCACTTGGACTTAGTGGGTTCACAGCAGCAACTCAGCTCTGCTTGCCACGCCTGCCTTCTGCCCTTCTCACCCACCTCCCTTCCCTCAACCTGGGACTCTTCCTCCCTCCACCTGGGATTCTCCCCCCACTGCCCATCTAGAACACACACACACACACACACACACACACACACACACATACACCCACGTTCCAGATCATAAAGGTGATTTGATTTCAAATCAGCGGCTTTTTAGTAGGAGTTTGCAAATGTCATGAGAAACAAAGGGAAAGGATGTTCCTGCTCAAAAGTTGCTAGGCATGGGGTGGGCTGGGCTGGGGAGTCTGTTGAAGACTTAAATGCCTAAACCCCCTGGAGAAAGAATTCACTGTGCTCTGCTTGTTTGCAAACTAATGAGACCCCCTCCCCTGAGGTGCAGCCAGGATTGCCTATGGGACAGAGAATTTAGAGGATATGCGGGTTCCTGCTCAGAACTCTGCCCTAGCTAAGTCAGTCTTGCAGAGGAAAAAAAAATCACAGAAGAGTGCAAATTTACCGAATGGAAGGTAAAAGAAATGAAGTAGATTTCCTAGTCCTTCCCACACCTCTCTCTTCAGCTGCCTCCTTACAAAGGTGCCTTTTGCACCTGCCTCTCCGCCCCCATCTTAGTGTAGCTTTGCCACTTTACACAAGATCATGATATTGGCCAGAAAGTGCCAAATTTGGATTTTGTAAGGTGTGGTTAAATGAATCACCTTCCCAGAAATTACATGACAAAAATGGAGTGTCCCAGGCCCCATCCCAGACTCACTGAGTTAGAACTCCCGCAAGTGTGGCAGTGTAACCTGCTTTGAACATGTTAGGATGATCCTTATGTTTGCTGAAGTTCAAGGAGCTCTGTTTTTAGGATCTCATCTTTATACTTTTATGCTTTTGTTTCTTCTGGTGAATTTTGAAACATTTCAGACAAACAAAAATATGATGCTTACACAATATTTAATTTGGTGGTCAGAGGAGGTATCCAGAACACACACTCTCTCTCTCTCTCTCTCTCTCTCTCTCTCTCTCTCTCTCTCTCTCTCTCTCTCTCACACACACACACACACACACACACACACACACACACACACACACACACACACACGTGTCTCAGATGTCAGCTGATCCATGCAGCACAGGAAGGCTAAACCAGAAAAGAGCAGGGAAACTTCATTCATATAATTCTGCAGTTCCCTCTGCCACCCTGCCAGGAAGATTCATACGGAGTGATGCACTGCCACCTGCCGTTCTTTTGGGGCATTGCAGGCACCTGTGTGATGGAAAGGCATCAGCCCGCTTGTTCAGCTTCCCTGTGCAGCAAGCCCTCTGGGGCCTCCAAGGGCAGGAGGTTCACTTCCTTAGATCCATTAGGACAGACTGCACTTTATGTGTAGAAAACAGATGTTAAAGAGTAGGCTTTGGGGCAGCAGGAAGTAGGTGTAGTATATTAGATACATAAAAAGTAAATGAATACGAGAGGGTGTGGGAGTTTGAAAGATAAATAGCACACATTCGTATGAGCATGGAACGTCTAAATATGCAGCAATGAGTTCATGCAAGCACACACATGCACACCTGAGGGTGCACAAGGCTGTCATGCTGAGTGTCTTGAGTGCCTCTCAGATCTCAGGGCTTCCAGTCCCCTCCATTTGCACTGCAGCCCATCTTTGCTATTCCTCACACATGGAGGGCAGACACTCTCCCAGCATCTGTGCACTTGCTCTTTCCTCACCCCAGATCATCACAAATAGACACCTGGTGCCCTCCTGTACTTTATTCATGTCACTGTTCAAATGTCATTTCTTCTTAGTTTCCCTGACCAGCCTACCAAAGACAGCACTCTCACTGACCCCATGCCTGCCCCCCTCATTAACACATAACATCCATCTAGTAGCAGGTGTCCCAGCCCAACACGTGGTAGCACTCAAAACCTATTAAAATGAACAAATGGCCATGTTTTAGTAATAAGACTCAAGTTTTGTCACTAACAGGACACACAGGCATCATCCCTCCTGTGTGTTCTGACTTTAAAATATTGTTAAAAGCTCCTATGTGACAGAGACCATGAAAATGAACCCCTTTAGAAAAATGGAATCGAGAGAGCTGGTCTAGTACTTGCATTCCAGTGGATTCATTTAACTCAGATTTGTTTGAGGAGTCAGGACAACCCGTGCACAAGAGGGGACCCTGGAACTGAGCTTACAAATCTGATAGGTGCCATACGAAAGGTATAGAAGCTAAGGCCGTGGGGTGGGACATACTCTGGCCTTCCAGAGCAAACAGGAGCCACATGAAGTCTGAAAGCATGTATCAAGTTCTTTATCCAGGGCCTGGATCATGGTTAAATCGTCAGTAAGTAGTGACACTTTCTAGCTCTTTTGTTAAAATGGGTGAGTTTTATCGAGCAATTTCAGCTGGCAGAGCTTGGGCTCTGAAATCGACCTGCTTTAGTTCACACCCTGGAGTCAAGGAGGGTCACCTTTCTCTGTTGGTCTCTAGATGGGGATGATGGTAGTGCCTGCTCGTGAGGTTGTTGTGAGGTTGAAAGGGGAATAAAAAGCCATTAGCAGAATGTGTGGTGTACAGCTATCCCTCAGCAGTGCTGCGTTTGATCATCTCATTGAACTATTCTGACTTATGACAAACGACTTTTTATCGTATGGCTTCTAAGCCAGAAAATCAATTCTATTCTGTATGCTGGTCACAAAGCCTCAAATTCTGTATAGAGAGAGAAGCATGGACAAAAGCAGAGACAGGAAATTATATCATTTGTTACCCAGCAAATGTTCGAGTATCCGCTAGGACTTGGAAACTGTCCTAGCCTTATCTTTAAAGGTAAATGCACAGGGATCTTATCCTCCCAAAGTTGGCAGCCTGTGTCTCCTGTCTCACAAGTGTTACATCAATATATGTTAGCTATCATTGTGATTATAATTAGGTAATGGGGGTTTTAATTTGAGCAAGTGAGTAGCATAATCCACATGGGTTTCTAGGAAAATCTCTCTGAGGACAATTTGGAGGGTGAGAAGGTACCTCACCATCCCTATGCTTTGTATGCATGTGTAATGTAGATACATGCAAGAATGAAGCTACACAAACACACACGTGTAGTCCAAGGCCTACAAGGCTGACGTGCTGTGTGTCCTGAATACCTCTTAGATCTCATTGGCTTCCACTCCTTCCCTCCATCTCTGCATTGCAGCTGTTCGGGCTTTCTTACTATTCCTCCAGCATGGAGAGCCACCTCTCCCTCAAGGTCCATGCACTTGCTCCACCCTCACCCTGGAGCATACAGTGTATTCTAGGTGCTGAGACACCTGGCATTGGGTGCCACTTACGTGTTATTGAGGGAGGCAGGCATTGAACATGTAGGGCAGCAGGTGGATCGGGTAGGGGTAGGTTAGAGGCAGGAAGTCAGTGAGAGTATGGTAATGGCCCAGGTAGGGGGGGATGTTTAGTGCATGAATCAGGGCAGGATTGGGGTGGGTAAGAAGAGCTCTAGTGGAGACATATTTCTGAAACCAAATAAATAGTTGCTTAAATGGATGTGGGAGGTAAGAAATAAGCAATCTAGATTGACTTTCTACTTCTGGGTTGCTCCCCTGGATAAACACTGGTTTTATTCAACAAATGGAGAATATAGAATGGGGAAGAATCATGTGTTTCTCAGAACCCTTTGGCTCCTAATGGAGTCTGTAGTTGAGAAGGTGGTTTTGGAGCCCATAGCATGTGGTCGTTAGTAGAATGTGAGGGCATGGGTGATAATACTCAGTGGAACAGCATGTGGGGGGAGAAAAGGCCAGAGAGGGTATACCGGGAAACACATGTAAAGGTCAAGCAGAAGAAGAGGTGGTGATTGAGAAAGTGGAAAGGCCTGAGGCACCCACCCCCTTCTTCTCCACCTGGTGGAATAATGGTGGAGATAATAGATTGCTATCATTTTCAACCTCAGAGGAAACCACAATTTTCCTGAAAACAGTGACTCAAAGGGAAGATCAGGGTCCTAGGAAAGGTCGGAGTGGTTCTGTAGGAAAAGGATATTGGTATCTTTGTGGATTTCTTCATCTGATTAAGATTTCTGGTCTAAGGGGTCTCCATCGATAGCATCATCCTTTGTTTAGTTTAGCACATCCTGAGAAGCTGAGAACCAGAGAGCTCTCTGCCCACTCAGGCACGCCTTTGTCCTGGACAAGTTTAACTCAACACCAAACACAGTTTGGTTACCTAACCAGGTGCTTTACAGACAAGCCCACACACACACAGACACACACACACACACACATCTTTAAAATCCAGTAAATTATCCTCCTCTCACCATGCAACATGGGGTCTATGAGATTTTTCACAATCTTGGTTTATCACCAAGGATATAATCTCTTGGAAAGACTTTCTATTTCCCTGTGAAACCTCCTATTATGCCTGTTCATTTAAAAACTTCATAAATTATTTGTTAATTTTTAAACTTTTACACATAAACAACTCAGACATTTTAGGCCTGGAAGGAATTCAGTAAATGGAAAATGTTGAGATGTAGTTATTTACAATATATCCTTTTCTCCAAGGTAGCAAAAGCTCCAGAGCACTTTTCTCAGGAACGTGACTGCTGTGTTCTGGAGGCATTAGAATGAGTCGTGTGTATTCTTCCCAGAGCAGAGAAGGTGGAGCAGAGAAAGCTCTTCCCTCTCCATCCCTCCTCTTTCCTCTGTGCCTCAGGTCCTCTGGAGCATGTGCATCTCGCCCTGCCCTTTGTCACCACAAAGAACAAAGAAGTCAACGCAACTGCTGTGCTGTGGCCCAGCCAAGTGGGCACCCTCACCTACGTGTGGTGGTATGGGAACAACACAGAGGTGGGTCATGCTGGAAACAACATGCATGGGTGCTGATGGCAGCTCAACTCCAACTGGCTGAAGCAGAGAGGGAATGAGATTGCTTGTGGAACTCAATAGTCAGGGGATGAGGGTCTCCTTGGGGCCAGCAGGCCCTTAGAGCATCAACATCTGTGTTCTCTCTGTCTCTCTGTCTCTGTTTTTCTGCCTGTCTTTGTTCCTTTCTCTCACCTACCACCCCCTACTTCTTGCCTCTGCCTTTCTCTGTGTGACTGCCCTTCTCTGGTTGGACAATCCTTTGGAGTAACCATTTGCAGCAGCCCAAACTTTACACCCTCATTGCTCAGCAGAGAAAGAAAACTCTTCCTCCAAAGTTCTAACACAAGTCCTGGGATGGACTATGATTGGTCAGGCCTTGATCACAGTGCTGGGTTGGAAAGAGGTGTGGAAGTCAGCCTCCTGAGAACCACATGAATCAAGACAAGGGAGGGAATCGTTCCCAAAAGGAAAAGAGATGAATGGGCCAGGCAAAAGCAACAGATGCCCATTTTCTGTGGCTTCCAAGCAGACCCTGAGCTATGGATGAATGATTACTCTGACACAACATTTGCTGTGAAAGAGAGGGCTAAGGGACTGCCTGGCTAAAGGAACCAGGCAGCCTCGATCGCCTGCTTTGTTAGGCTTTTATTGTAACAGCAGTTTGAGATAAGTTTATCTTTTAGATACAATTAATATGATAAGTAATCTTGAGAGGGCACATGTGTTTACAGTGCCCTCTAAGCAAGGATACCCAAAGATTAAGCAAAATGATTCCAGTAAACTCCCTGGGCTCTGCAAGTGCATAGACTTGTTTAGAAAGGTCATGGAAAAATTAGGGATGCCACCTTCGGCACTCCCCTAAGTCAGAATTCTGATAAAACAGGGCAGGCTGCCATCAGCACACTTCCCTTTTCTCAGAATGTCCTCCTTACAAACTTTCCAGCCAAGTCTCCTGTGCTCCCCAACAGCCATTAACACCCAGCCTCCCAGATGGCCTCCTCACCCTGCATCAGACGTGCCAACTTCTTTAGCTCAGCTTTACCCTTTCTGTTTTCCCAAAACATCCCCTGTGATCAAAAGTCAACAGCCATTTTTAAACCAGTAGAGACTTTCACCTCATTTACTCGGAGTCCTTCATCTGGCAGATGAACAAAAGTGAGGAAGAGCTGGATAGAGTGGCCTGCCCCAATCCCATTCAGCTGCTTCATGCAGGGATCATGGTGCTTTCTGATGCCTACCCAGATTCTTATTCTCCTTATATCTGGCCATGGGCTCTGTTTCAGTTTTGAACTCACTCCATTCTCATAAATTAAAATAAGGTCCCAGAGTGTCCGCCAACCTAGTGCATAGGATGGACTGCCCTAGACTGGAAGCTCCATCTTCTTCCAGCAGAGTCCCTGTCTCTTGATGACTTAACTGTTCTGATGTAATGCATTTTATTTTAATGCAAATATTGTTCAGTCCCAGAGCTGAACTTTGGCTTTAACTCCAGACAACTTTGCACAGGCCAATGATGAACACTTTCCTCAGGCCCTGCTACAAGCCTGACAGTGGAAGGAATCTCTCATCTCTATAGTTAACATGAACTCAGCTGAAAAGATGCCCATTTTTTATTACTTCTGAAACTATACGTGTAAATTCAGCCCAAACTGAGAGGACGTGACCCACAGTGAGAGAGTAGAAATCTATGTTATTGAAAACTAGTCTTGGAAGGTGAAAGTCCTAAACAATGTTATTCTCTGCCTCCTATTATTTACCTTTTAGCAGAAAACCACATTTTCAATAGATCGTGTTGACCAACCTTCTTATGCTGGCTTTCATCTTCCCGCTGCCATCCGGGGAATTAAATGTCTTTTGATTTTAAAATTAATTAAGAAAAGACAGGAAAGAAATGATTGCAGGGAGTGAGTTGAGGGAGGTCATAGGCTAATCATCTTTTCCTTCAGGACCCCGGCATCCAATTGAAGCACAGGCACTGCTCCAAGTCATTGTCTTTATTTATTTATTTGTTTGAGTCCTCAAACCACCATCCAATTAGTACTTGTTTCCATGGAAGCTGCTTCCAGGAAATGCTGATAGTCCTCTCAGAGGAAGCCCAGGCATGCCAGGCTACTCCTGTTAACTACTGTGGTTTTGGTGTTCATGATTGCTGTGCTCCATTGCGATTTATTATGATTTGTATACCTTGGAAGTAAACAACTGGCAGCTTGCAGATTTTCAGTGACTGCTGCTTAAATCTGGGTTCATATGAGCCCTCTGTTTTGGTCTGATCTGAATGTTTCCTTGAATGAAAGGGTCTGTTTAATATGAGTAGATTATCCGTAAATACACACATAGTCCACCAACAAGCACGACATATCAATCTTCCCAGCCCTCAGTATGGTGCCAGGAGAAAAGTGTCAAATTCAGAAGGCATGGGCAGGGCTGCTTGGGGTCCTGGCTCTATAGGTCTGGATTTGAGATGATGGGCAGGTATGGATGGAGTCAGACGTCACCAGAAAGAGCCTCCACTAATTTAAGATGCTTGCTGGTGGCTGTTTCATCCGTAACTGAACAGCTTTGGCTTGGCTAGTGTTGCTCAGTGGTTGAGCGTTGACCTATGAAACATGAGGTCAAGGTTTGATTTCTTGGTTTCGGCCTTGATCCCCAGTATGGGGTATGCAGGAGGCAACAGAGTAGTCAGTCTCTCTCATCACTGATGTTTCTACCTCTCTCTCCCCCTCCCTTCTTCTCTGAAATCAATAATATGTATATACAGCTTTGCCCTTATTCCATGCTTTTGTTTATTTTAGCCCTTGATCACCTTGGAGGGCAGCATATCATTCAAGTTTACCTCTGAAGGGATGAACACCATCACCGTGCAGGTCTCAGCTGGGAATGCCATTCTGCAAGACACCAAGACCATCGCAGTGTACGGTGAGTACTCACTCTGTCTTCATTGATTTATTGCTGCCCCCCTGTTCAGAGGTTACTCAGTACCAGAGTGCCAGAGGCCATCCATCTATGACCTCTAAGGTCATAAGGACAGTGGTTGAGAAAGAGCTGAGTCAGGTCTGATCTCCTCTTTTGGGGAAGATGTGGTTCACCAGCAAAATAGTGGTCACAAGACCCCAGTGGGTTTATTTATTTGTTTTGTTTCTCTCTCAACGTGGCTCTGGTACACATAGAGTGTCCATTTGCTCACTCATTTTAGGTAGGGTGAGCTTCATTATGTGTAAGGGTTTTTTATTCCATTTGGCATTTTGGTGGTGTTTGAATAGCTAAAACCGATTATAAAAGAAAATAGTTAATATTGAGGCTTTCTATAAAAGTCAATGTTAAAAGTCTCGGTTATTAAAAGGAATCTACCAATATCTAAATACTCTGAAATATTTTACACAAATCTGTATCATAAATATTATGTTAGATTAAAAGAGATGGAAGGATCATAACAGGCAGATGTTATAGACTGGATATTGATTTGAACAAGTCACTGTAATTTTGTAATCCATTGGGGAAGTTGAATATGGTCAGAGTATTAGCTGGAATGAAAATGTACAGAACTGGAAAGGTGGAATTATTAATTGAAAATGAGAGATTGAAAAAAAACAGTTTATACAAATTGAGCTCATTTAGGAAAATATTTTCTGCATAGAAGAATATTCAGATGGATGCACTGTTATTAGTGGATAACAAAAATGTAAACTTTTATTGTTGATATGGAAGTGGTACATATGCAGTATGGAAAATTAAAATTAAATTTTAATTTAATTTTAAAAGAATTTCAAAGAAGAAAGGGAAAGTAAATGCTATGCAGAGAGGGAGTGTACAAAAGGGAGGGAGAAAGGAGAGAGAGAGTATTAGATAGATAGATAGATAGATAGATAGATAGATAGATAGACAGACAGATAGACAGACCAGCTGGTGGTTCAGATAATGTCAATTGTCCCAGTTCCAGAATTAATTGATTCTGATGCAGGTTCCGTTTCTCATTTCTTATCGTGCCAACTTGACGTTCAAATTTAGAAAGTAATTTGTAAGCAACTTGGAGCGTGGCTGAGGAGGATATTCCGTGCATAGCTGGGTGTTAGATTTCATAATGTCCCCTCCCTCTTTCTCCAACCCCCCACCCCTGCCAAGAAATTGGTAAGCCCAATAGTAAGTGAAAGTAGACCAAGGTTGTGATTTTCCTCACAAGGTCCCATCAGTGAGGCAATGGCCCAGCCAGAGTCCAACCAGGAGGAAAACTTTGGCTTCTCTTAATTCTCTACCCATTTCTATGCCCTGGAATGCAGTGAATCCTTATGACAACCCTAGGGAAGGATAGGTGATATTGTTGTCATTGGTGAGGAGCTCTCTGAATCCCCACCTGGTGCTGGTGAATGTAGGGTTCTTGCCACGTCACAAGAAAGAAATTTTCTGAGACTCTCACAGGAGAATAAGTGGCTTTTGCTTATGTGAAATTACATCCATAAATTTCCAAGGTTCCATTTTCCTTCGTCCAGTCAAGGAAGAAGTCCAACTGTGTCTTAGCAGCACTAGGATTACAACCATTCCTCAAGGTTCTGTTCCATATTTGCATAGCCCAGGCCAGCATCAGGCTAGCTTAGCTTGTGTTCCCAGCTGAAGTCCATTAGCCCATTGGCACATGGCTATGAAGGGAACATGGGTAAATGCAAGGAAGCAGGAGCCAAGCCAGAAGAACAAGAGAGCCAAAGGAGAGTGAAGTATTCCGTTGTCCGGGGGATTATGTATCCTCCAATTTTCCCAGGCTTTCAATGGTCCCACCTTCTCTAGCCAATTATTTTTGCTTCCAGGTTAGACCAACAGGCACCTTCCCTATGTCACCCCAACTTCATTGCTCATGCATCCATCCCCCCTTCGGCCAGTCCCTTCCCCCAGTGATCTGGAGGGAATGGACCATTGGTTCTCTGGGGAGTGTGAAGTTGCAGCTTCCTGGTAAAGCTGCCCTGATGGCAATGCTTGGCCTCCCTTTTTCTTTCTTCCTTTAATAAGAACTAGCTAATTACAATGTTATAATTATTACTCTCTTTTTTTTTTTTTTTTTTTTTTTTTTTTTTTGCAGAGGGGTAAATAACTTGCACTGTCTAGTAAGTGGTGGAACTGGGCTTCCAACACAGAACATATATACCAAGGGCTCATGCTTCTGAGATTACCCTACTGCGCTGGCCCTCATGTCTTTTCCATCCGATGCTTTTTTCCCTCTCTCCTCTTCCTGGATGGCACTGGTGTCACTAGGGGCACTGAACCGTTCTTCCCACAGATGTCCCCTTGGTTAAGAGTATCAAATATTTTCTTACTAGAACTACAGAGAGAACTTTAAACCTTTGTATTCTTTGGGCTTACGTGGTCCAACTAGTCGTTTTACAGATAGGAATTGTGGCCCAGGAATGGGAAATTACCGACTTAGCATTGTTCTGCTGTTCAGAGACAGATCCAATAGTGAGGGTAGTGCTAGTAATTAACAGTGATGGAACCATTACCAGCATCTGTTCTAAGCACTTGATAAGTATGATCGATTTTTTAAACAGAGTTGAGACAGACTTATGAGAAATATGCTATAATTATCCTTGTTTTACAAATGAGAAAATATAAGGTAAGTATAGTAAATAGAGTCTAAGACTCTGAATTATGAGGGAACATTTCTAACCACTTTCCACCACTTTGCTACTTAGTTGTTCCTCTTCCTAAAAATCCTTGAAAGGCATAATGCAAAAGAGAGTCACCTCTTCACATAGGTTTTCTTCATTGAAAAAGATGAAGTGATTTCCCCTCCTCTAACCAAATCCCTGATCCATCACACTTTTTAAACTTGTCTTTAGTCAGATGAGTTGTCGAGAGTTGCATGTGCATGACTAGAAAATTTTAATGACACTTTTGACATATTCAAGGCAAATTGCAGCACAAAGGGTTAGGCAAGATTTAACTCAACCTAAACAAAAGGCAGGGAGATGTTTAAACTCTGGGATGAGCTAGTAGAAAAGTACTAGAGGACTTTGGAAGATTATCAGTGTAATTAGGACATCAGTGTTTGCTAATTGGTGCTTAGAAAGTGAGGCTCCTGCCCCACCCCCAGTGGTAGGAATCTTCTTTTCTTGATGATGACATTGCAAAGGCATGGCTCCCTAGTCCTTGAGAAAGCTATTCATGGGTTATAGAAGATTCATATCTCAAAGGGGCAGAGGAAGAATTTATAATCGCAAGTTTTCCAAAGTAAATGCTCTTAGAAAAAGGAGCTCAGGGACCTACAGTCAGGAAGGAACCTGTCTGGAATGCAGTCAAGTTGAGGGAAACATTAAGGCCATCGTGGTCACACTGAAGGAGGCATCACATCTGGGAAATAGACAGAGGAAAGATTATCCACTCAAAGCCACATAATAGACCACAGGAAAGAAAATCTCCTTTTCATTGTTTTCTTTAATGTGCTTCAGGGCACAGGTTTACTTCTTTAATACAACAAAGAATATATGAACATGTAGACTTTCTCTCTCTCAGCAGTATATATGTGCATGTGCATACTCGTTATTGATGTTTACCCTTCTCAGTCCGCCCACATGCATCCCCTGTTTGTTGAATAAACTGAAGTATAACATTGCTCAGCCGTCCTCTCCCTTCCCCTCCCTGCTGTTTAACATGCTAAGTCATTTCAGAGGGAGCTCATCATTTTCTCATTTGTGTCCTTTTATTAAGATAAACATCTTCCCTTTTAGATGAAATTTCTAAATTTTGGTAAGAGGTTTTGGGGAAGTGAAAATGACATAATCATATCTTGGAAGTGAAAAGTTAGGATTCAGCGGGTGATTTTCTAGTGCTGCCATTGACCAGGCTACTAATTAGTATGCATTTCACTGCTCTCCATCAGGACCCACATGGGGGTATTCACATTGGAACCAGTGACCCCTAAAATAGTAAAATAGTCAAGTTCTGAAAATAGGCATCTTGGGACTGCCACTAATGCACACCTTACAATGTAGGAGTCATCAAAGCTTGTGTCCCAGGAGTCCTTAGCATTGTTAGGAAATGCAAGGGAGTGTTTATGTTTCCTGAATGTGTACGCAGCATTGCCCTTGTTGCTGAACTCCCAAACACAAGGAACCGCTTAAGTCAAGAAACGTTAGTTAAATAGTAAATGTAGAAATTACAGAAAGCCTGCACTGTAATTCACGCATTTATTTATTCAACAGAAAAATGTAATCATTAAGTGACTCAGAGAAAGGAATTGAAAAGCCACCATGAGCAGGAAACTATTTCATAGAGCCAGGAATACAATGCCACCTTCCTCATTGCATTTATATTCCAGTGGGAAACAGACAATAAAAACAAAATAATTTAAGTATTAAGAAATATGAAAGCCCTAACCAGTTTGACTCAGTGGATAGAGCATCAGCCTGTGGACTCAAGGGTCCCAGGTTCGATTCTGGTCAAGGGCATGTACCTTGGTTGCGGGCACATCCCCAGTAGGGAGTGTGCAGGAGGCAACTGATCGATGTTTCTCTCTCATCGATGTTTCTAACTCTCTATCCCTCTCCCTTCCTCTCTGTAAAAAAATGATAAAATATATTTAAAAAAAAGAAATATGAAAAAGACAATCAGGGTCATATCATGGCAGGTGTTTGAGTTGGTGAAAGGGAGGATACCACAGTGGCTGGTGGGAGGGGGTTTTCCCATGAGAAACTGAAAGACAAGAAAATTGAGAATGCTATAGTCTAGGGACCTGAAAGCATGGTGCTAATGTGGCAGATTGAGGAACCCAGAGAAGGACAGGAGCCTGGAGTGGGGACTCTGCAGGACATAATTCAGCAGAGAAAGTCACTATTGGGTTGTATGGGATGGAGGCTGTGGTAAGAATCTATTGAATTGTATTCGATGTGCTATGTGGAGCCATATGCCAAATGCTGAGCTGAGTTAAGGTTCTGGGCTATGCTCTGAAACCCAGCACCACGCTGGGGCCAAGGCTACACCTTCCATGGGCCGATGCCCACCAGTAACTGACTGAGGCAGGGATTCCAGGGCAGATCCATTCCTGGGGCACAGGGGATTCCTCTGGCTGACTTTGGCTGGAAGATTCCCCCACAGTCTTTCTGAACGTCCCACAGACTGCAGAGCTGTCACCCACCCTTCCTCCCTATCCCACTAAAGTGTCATATGTGTGCATCACAGTCTGGAAGTGCTCAAGCTCCTGTGGCTTTCTCCCCAATTATCTCCTCTCAAAATTCTGGCTTCTGCAATCCCACCTCCTTCCTGGAGGAGTGGGACAAACTCAGGGACCAGGGAGACAACTAAGAAAACCCTTGAACTGAGGAGGTTTAAATTCCATTACATAAAACTTTCATGCAAATGCAAAATAGCAACAGAATGTAATAGAATCAGGGCCATGGAAAGGGAGCAGACTGACAATTCTCGGGAGGGAAGGAGGTGTGGGGGTGCAGGAAGAGATTGGACAAAGATCTTACACCTATGGACAAGGACAGGCAGGAGGGGGGACTTGGGGGGTGGGAACTGGGTGGAAGGGAGCTATGGGGGAATAAAAAGAGGAACATCTGTAATAATCTGAACAATAAAGATTAAAAAGTAGCAACAGAATGACTACAATAATAATTATAAGTGTGCAATCATGTAATAATAATGATGAAAGTGTGCAAAATGCAGTTGTGCCATAGAAACAAAAATTAAAACAAGATGGTAGAGGGCACTCATTTAGTAAATGATCTAACTGCATGGAAGATGGGAAACATGGGCATTCTAGTCAAGGGATAGTGTGTGCAAAGGCCAAGGGTCATGAACTTGAGGTGTATTCAGGGCGCTCTGGGTCATTTCATATCAGGAGTGCAGAGTCTGGAACTAGGGGGCAATGGACAAAGGCTTCAGAGCTAAGCAGGGACCAAGGCTTAGGGCTTTGGTCTGAACAAAGAGGAGCCGGGAGATAATTGGGATGGGATATTGAGTTTGCCTTCTAGCTGGGTCTTTCGGTGAGTGTGGAGGAAATGGACCCTCCTCTAGGGCTTTACATACAATGCAAAGTATACAGACTTCTTGAGAGAACTATTTGACTTACAGCGATCACCCTGCTCTTGTGTTCCCAGAGGAATTTCGATCTCTTCGCCTATCCTTTTCTCCAAACCTGGACGACTACAACCCAGACATCCCCGAGTGGCGGAGGGACATCAGCCGAGTCATCAAAAAGTCCCTGGTGGAAGTGAGTGCACACGGTTCCTTCTCTTGCCCAGGCTGAGAAGGGACTGTCCCTGAAGAGCTTTACACTGAGGGAATCCTTAGGCAAAGAAATGATAGGAGATTTCTGGAGCCCCTGGGAGATCTGTCTGATACCTGCAGAGCTAAGCTCCGCGATTGCAGATGCATCATAGATGCTTCCGGGCGGTGAAACTGTAAACAAACATGTGGCCATTAACTCTACTTAGAGAAGAGCGTGGGAGTTTGTGATACAGTCATATCGCAGAGTTCCTGATGGGCCATTAGTAAGTCTAAAATCAGCTTCTGGTTTTACGTGTCTTAATGCTGAGAGACACAGCGTGAATCCAATTAGTAAGAGCAGCCCTGGGTTCCAGCTCCACAGACGGTGAGCATAACAGCGCAGTGAGTGCTCAGAACATGACGGTTAGTCTTCCTTCTATGACCACTTCTGTTAAAGGCATTGGTTGCCTGCAACAGCCCTGACAGGAAGGTATTACTGTCCTCCTCTTGCAGATTGAGCAGCTGAGGTTCAGAGGGTTTAACTTGCCTAAGGCCTCAAAGCTAATAAGTGATGAAGGTAGAACGTTGAATGGAAAGCTCTGAGTCCAGTGTCTGTGTTGTCACCCGTGAAACACAGCTCCTGGGGTTGCTGGGAAAATAACCAGGTGATGTGATTTATCCCTCTCTAAGCACATGTCACTGGCATTTCGAGAAGACGCCTCCTTTTAGACACCCTGCCCTGTGCGTACTCCACTTTCATGACTAATCAGCAGCAGGATGTCTTCTTATGGCGCTGCTTGGAATTATTGCACAAACCTAGAAAATCAGAGATGAGAGACTTTCTCCTAGGGTATATTGTTAGTCAGTGCAGGTGTGCGTTTTTGTACATTCTCTCTTGCACCTAATACATGATAGTAAATGCCACAGAGAGATGTGGGCTAAAGGCATTCAGATAACCCTGCTCAGAAAACAGATCTTGCATCCGCCCTTTTAGCAAACAGCTGGCCTGTCCCATATTCATACTATTATTTTTGTTGATATTTACTTAGCACTTATAATATTCCAAAACTCTTCTCAGTACCACCCCAATTTTAACACATTTATTACTGAAAAACTAGCTTAGGATGTGGATAGTATGATTATTCCCATTTTACAGGCAAGGAAACTGAACTTTGAGATATAACTTGTCCAAGGTGACACAGTGAAAATTCAGGTTCTGGAGTCAGACCATTAAGGTTTGAGTATTGATTTCATAGTTTCATAACCAATCCTCTCTGCTTCCATCCTTTGTCTTATTATGTGGAGAAACAGGGGTAAGTGCAACAGTGTGGTGTGGAAGGGGTTTCTTCAAACACCTCTGGGTACATGCCCTCTCTACCTTTGTCTTCAGGACTCAGCATTCATGACATTATGGGTGGCTAAACATTATGGCCACCAGAGGGCGCAGCTGCCAGACAACAGGCCCCACTAGAATAGGCCCTTCTGCCCTTGTTGCTGTTTGGCTCTGGTGTGATACTTGATTTCTCTCCTCTGCTCTCCAAGAGAGATGATTAACACCTGCCCTTCAATGAACCCACTGCCCACCTCCTTCAGTCTGTGGAGCATTCTAGGAATCCATGTCCCTATCGATCTCCCAGGCAGCTGTTCAGTGTCCCCACATGATTTATCAACCAGGCATCAACTCAGCTTTCCAGGCTGATTTCTCTTCAATTTATTGTCTGGGGATCAGATGCCCTGGGCCTCCACCTTTCCACCAGCTGTCCAGTGGGCTAGAAATGACTACTCAAGAATATTTCCAGGCTGATGTATAGCATCATCAGCACAGTGCAGAATAAACAGGCTCAACATCCCTCTGGACAGCCTGTGATGGACAGAGGGAGTTTTGAAAATTCCCTGGTTCCCCAGTCCTAAGAGGCAACTGACCTAGCCCCTGGTGCCTAGTGCCCCACCCTATCTTTGGCCATTTTCTTAAGTCCTGAAGTATCACATTGTCGTTTACCGTAATCAATCCAACCAGAGGTACAACTTAGGGTCAACTTATTTGTACTTTTCTTGTTCATTACATGAGAGAATTAAGGCAGAGGTAAGAGATCAACCAAAGGACTTGTATACATGCATATAAGCATAACCAATGGACACAGACAGCAGGGGGTGAGGGCAAGTGCTGGGGGGCAGGGAGAGGTCAATGCGGGAAATGTCATATGTGATACTTTCAACAATAAGTAATTACATTTTAAAAAGTCCCCTTTTTCTCATAAAATGGAGTTTTTCTGTTGATATTTCATCATGGGATCTTTCACCGAAACTCTTCATTAAGCATTTTTAATATAAGGATGGTTTAGACAATCTTGAGTTAAAAATCTAGTAGGGGCATAGAACAGTATAGTATTGGCTGTGATAAGAACTGCTGTGCAATCATTGTCAGGAAAAGGGAGGTGGTAGAGCACTGGTGATGAACAGAGGCTTTGTGATCAGACCAAAGTCCCAGACTAATCATCACCACTCACTACCTAGGTGGCCTGGAGCCATCGTTTCACTTTCCTCCATCTGCCATCTGTCCTGTGACAGAAATAGAGATGCATTGCCCAATCCTCATTCGGGGTAAACTGTTGCCTTAACTCAAGTCAGCTTTCTGAGGACCCCAGCCTGTGATATGTCTTTACCAACAAAGAGGGGCAAAATGATAATTGTATCAAAGAGTTGTGGAAGGTTGAATTATAAAATAATAAGTTGCTTAACACAATGCTAGACATGGGAAGGACCCAATATGTCTTACAACTTTGAAAAAGGTATAAATCAAGGTGGAGTTCAGAAACAAAAAAAAGTCACTTAATTTGGAAATCTTGAAAAATATCTAGAAGCAAGCAGACTTTACAAAGAAAACTCATGAAGGAGGGGGAGGGAGTTTCAGCATCCAATGTAGAGAAAAGACATTCTTTTTTAAAAAATATATTTTATTTATTTTTCACAGAGAGGAAGAGAGAGGGATAGAGAGTTAGAAACATCGATGAGAGAGAAACATTGATCACCTGCCTCCTGCACACTCCCCACTGGGGATGTGTTCACAACCAAGGTACATGCCCCTGACTGCAATTGAACCTGGGACCCTTGAGTCTGCAGGCTGACCCTCTATCCACTGAGCCAAACTGGTTAGGGCGAGAAAATACATTTTTAGGAAACTGGAGCACTCAGAAACATTTTCAGGAGAAGGCTGTAATTCCGAGAAATTGTATATGATTCCATTTGTCTGGAGTGTTTAAGATGACTGTGTGAGTTGTGGCTAATTTCATTTGGAAAGGAAGGACAGGACCATATTGTAGATGACTTTGAATGTATATTCAATCCAGTTGATAGTGGGAATTACTGCAACAATTTAGATAGGCAAACACAGTCTGAGTTGGACTGAAGGAAACTAAATCTGGAAGTAGTAGCCAAGCTCCTGGAAATGGGGAGATTATTGTAACACTTGAAGGGAGAGAGTATGTAAATTCTGAATTGGGATATTAGCAGTGGATGTTTAAACAAGAGGGAACCAATGGGATCATGCTGTGGAGGTTGACTTGTCAAGATCTCTCAGACTGAAAGATAATACATGGGGAGGGGAGTGTAATGTCAGAAGCTAAAGGCTTTGAGCTAGGATGTCTGGGGAAGGACCGCCCTGAGTCATCCACATGTAGAATTGATATTTTAAGGCTGAAAATGAGATGGTCTTTTTTTGACAAGTTTGTTGGAAGCCTTAGTAAAACAATGGTGTTCTGACTGACCAAGGAAGAGTATGTCTGGGATTGGAGCTACCGATTGATTCTAGGACCATCTGGAGAGTGGACTCAGGGGAAACTCTGGGATATAAGCTCGAAATAGAGCAGATGAACTAAGAGGAAGTCATTGAGTGGTAACTGTAATTTTAACAGGATTCAGCATGGCAAAGGGAAAGGCTCAATATGCTACATGAAGCGGGCTTGTCCTCAGGTTCTTTGATGTAAAGAATTCAGCAGGTGCCTGAGGAGTGTGATAGGGGGGAGTTATATTAGGTTGAGTCATTAAACCAGATGTGATTGGTCCACTTGGAAGGACAAACTTTAGTGCTACCAGGAAGGAGAAAGTTTGGTTTAAAAGGGTTAAGGCATGAGGGACAGATGATAATGTTTAATAAGTAAGGGTCTTCTCCTGGCAAGGTCCACTCACCAGAGATGCCCTGTAGGAAGAAGAGCTAACATTTGAGTTCCCAGGCATGACTAGAGATGCTCTAGGTGCAACTTACTTAATTCTCAAAACCACCCTTTCACAAGTACTGCCAGTCTCCCCACTTTTTACTTGAGAAAATGAAGGTACAGAGGAGGTAAAGTATTTAAGGTTTCACAGGAATGGAGCTGAGATCAAACCTCACACAGTCTGACTCTGAGCCTGCGTTTCCAGCCCAGTGCTGGCTCTCCCATCCTTTCCTAAAAGGTGCACCCAGGACCCCGCTTGCACACCTCACCCACATCCCCTTGCGTCTTCTTACCACCCCACCCCCACTCCCTGCTGGATGCTTGGCCCCTTCTCATAATTTTTCCTCCAGGACTTACATGCACCTCCGTTTTCCCCTCTCAGGCCACTGGGGTTCCGAGCCCCCACATCCTGGTGGCGGTGCTCCCTGGTTTACCCACGGCTGCTGAGCTCTTTGTCCTGCCATATCAGGATCCAACAGGAGAGAACAAAAGGTCAGCTGAAGATCTGGAGCAGGTGAGTCCCCCAGGTGACATTTCAGCTTTCCTCAGAGGCCTGCACCACACTCCTGCTAGTGTCTAACCACCCGCACAGCAGCTCTCAGGGATCTGGGCTTGAGAATGAGAGCATCAACTGTTTGTCAAGCCTTAGACTTTCTGGTCTTCTATTCCTTTTTCATAACCTGTTTATCCTAGATACAGCTTCACGCACACACAAAAAACAATGCACAAGTGTTTGTTGTACGCCATGGCTCAGTTACTCGGAGTATATCCACACCGGAATGCTCTACAGCATATACAGTGAATTAGATAAGTCTATGCATATTGACATGACAAACTGTCCAAGGTGTTAAGTAAGAAAAAGGCAAGTGGCTGAACAAAATGCAGAGGTTGAACCTATTTATATCTTATTTTACTTACTCTCATCACCAGAGTATCATGAGAATTAAATGACTTTATATGCATGATACCTAAATATATAAAAACCCAGCAACCAGAACAGTGAAACAACCAGAATGACTGGAATGACTGGAACAACTGGTGGCTATGAAAGCACACTGTGGCAGCCAACCAGCCTAATCTGGGCCCCGATCAGGGCCCCTCTCCCACCCTCAGCCAGCCCTGCCCTCAATCAGCCCCAACACCGAGATTGGGGTGGGGCCGGGCAGCCAACCACCCACAACCCCTCCCCCACACCGGCCCAGCCCAATAGGGCCCCAGCAGGGCAGACCAGCTGGATGCCACCCATGCACGAATTAGTGCACCAGATCTCTAGTGTTTATAAAAGGTACAAATTTTGTTCAGATCATGAATCCTCTTTATCACACTATGTTAAGATGATGACCTAATGTGTATTGACAACAAATGAGTAATATTGGCTTCAGGCAACCTCCACTGAATATTTGGGGTCCACTTTCTCCTCATGTCCACCACCTCTGGAATATTAATGTAACTCTGTGTGTGTCTGTGTCTGTGTGTATCTCTCTGTATTTCTTTCTCTCCTACCTGTCCCCTTTAATTCCTCCCACCCCTCCTTTTAACCTCAAGTCTCTGCAGTGGATATTATTATTATGTTGCTCTTATTTTTTTTTGTTCTTTTTCTCTGCCCATTGAGTTAAAATGATCAGTCTTGGTTACCCTATAGAAACTATATGACTTCAGATTCTTAATTCTTTCTGGCCAAAAGATTAAAGATGGGATTTCTCTGGGGCACTCAGTAAATATTGGCTTTTTACCCTCTGGTACTTGGAGCTTTTCCATTTATTTAGCATGAACCCATAATCAAGTCCTATGATCAGTAGTCTTCCAAGATGCGTTGAGAATCCCCTAGAACAGCCTAACAACAACCCCAAATTACAGCATGGACTATCTCTTACACACTCTTCTTTCCCCTGCCACCTTGTCACCTGGCAGAAGGCTCACCTCTGTCATTTTCTCCAGATACAAATAATAAACACAGCTGTCATGGAAAGCCCTGCTGACCCCAACTTCCCAGTAAACTGCATTGGAAGCGAGGGCAGCAGGTAACCCATCAGATTTGCATCTGACCTTGCTCAGCACTACCACTCAGCATCCCATCCCATTCTACAAATTATTACCGGCACCTGCAATTTAGTTGGAGGGAAAAAATGGATTATTTCTTATTACAGCATTGCTAATGAGAACCTACCGGGAAAGGAGATCTGAGGCCTTTAGTCCTCCTCTTACTGGTTATCCATGAAGTCCAGATCATAGTCTTTGCAAGTATGGGATATTCCAGGTTTAAAGCCAGCAAATTCCCGAGCCACCACATCATCTGTGCGTCTATATTTCTCATTATTTCCATTTTTCTCTGAAAGTATAATTCATTCTAGATGTTTTCCTTGGGGGAACATGTAGAAAGAAGAGGGGTAATTCTGTGAAACGTCTTTTGCTTGTGTAAGGATGTATATTGTTTTGACTGTCTGTTTTCTCTGGAGTTCTTGTTTCTCTGTCTTGTCTGAGTGCCTCCTACAAAGGCATTCTCATAAAGCTGAGGGATGGTCCCCAGGTAGCCTGAGACCAGGTATTAATAGACCATTAAACAGAGACCTGATGGTCATCTTTGAAGGCTGTGTGACTTATCATTTCGCACATGTATAGGGAGTCCAATTATTTTATTAGAAAGAGCACAGGTTTGGAAAAATGTAAACCAGGTTTCTCATTTAAGCTCTGATATACATTGCATCTGTTTTATAGATGAAGAAAATAGGACCAGAAAAGTTCAATAATTCAACCAAAGAAACATCCATCTCAGAGGGTGTTTAAGATATCATTAAATAAATGATTCGGCAACATACTTGTCCTATCATGGATGTCCAGTATTGCTAAATGGATGGTACTTAGGTTTATGGCCATTTAGGAGGAGAAAATATAGAAAATGTAAAAATAATTTAAGACTACTTGATACAGTCAGGGCATGTATTGGGAGAAAGAGGATGGTGGGAGTAGGGGGAAAGATTAATAAATGAAATTACACAAGAGAACAAGGTCAGTAAGAAACAGAAAGAGCAGGTATGAATGACTATATTGGAGTGAGGATGACACATCTAAGTCATCATGCAGATTTATAGCATTAAAGGAAAACAAGTACCAAGCCAGAAATTGTAACTCTGTTTAAGGAATTTGCCAGTGTTTCAGCCTCATTCAGGGCTCAAACTAAACTAAATACCACAACCAAACAAATGCCAAAATAAGCACATGAAACCAGTTTCTTGGTTGGGGAGAATAGTGGTACTCTGATGAAAAAGGGTAGTAATGAGATCAACATATAAAACTGAGCCAGGTGTCAAGCACCTGAGAAACATGGGCTGCCCAGCAGAAACCTTTAGTTTTCCTCCAAAGAAGGGCCCTTTGACCCTTCTCTCTGATTCACTGGCCTTAAAATGAAGGAATTCAGGCCCCAAGGTGGAGATGTCACTTGCCTGAGGTAAAACAACTCTTCTAGTTCTGTTTCTGCAACTGACTCTCCAGTCTAGTGCTCTCTTACCCCCCACATCCTATGCTACAGATGTGGATTTGGATACCACTGTACTTCTGTGGACCCAGAAATACCAAGGCTGATGTACTATACTAGGAAATGAATGATATGTTTTGCATTTTTGTGTGTGTTTCTGAATGCAATTAACAGCTATCCAATTCAAATACACTGAAGGGAGAAAGTGAAGTTATGAGCTTATTTAGTTGAGAAATCTAAGGCTATAGCTCAGGCATGGGTGAATTCTGGGTCACTCAGAAGTGTCATCAAATCACTCCTCTTTCTTCCCCTCTCCCTCTTTTTTCTGTCCCTGTTCTTTGCTGCCACATGGGAAGTCTGCCTAAGAATGAAGCTAACACTTAGGAATGCAAGAGTGGCCATAGGCACTCCCAGCTGCTCTTGAGTTAGCTGTTAATTCCATTCAGTGCCTCCATGATTGCATCTTGAGAGCCCAGGGTAACAATTCCCACTGGCCTGACTTGGGTGCAGTGGGAATCTCTTAACTTGCCCAGTGTTCAGAGGGGTAGAGTGTGCCAACTCTTATGAGTTATACTCTCCCTGGATCAGGGATGTAGGTAGAGGGGGCTCATAAATCAAGGATTAAGATAATAAAGGACATGGTTCTTTAAAGAAAAGCATAGTAAGAGGGAAGGAACACTGAGCAGGCCAAAGCAACTGCCTCCCTCTGGAGTAAATTATACAGAAATATTAAATGAACTCAAAGCCAAACCAAACCAAAGGATCCCCTGCCTCCTATTTGAAGGCTGTACTCTGAATCCCAGATGGAACTTGGGAAGGACTCACCTTATCCCTCCTCTTAATGCCCTGGCCCCTTTCTTATAAAGATACAGCATAGGACCACCCCCACCACATGCACACACACACACACACATACAGCAGGGGAAGATGTGGGACCCCGGCCAGATGAAACCCTGGAGACTGTAAGGACAAGGCCCCAGCACAGAGCTCCGGCCTCTTCTCCTTTAGCTTCCTCTAACAGCATTCCTGGGGGAGAGGGATGATGGCTTAGACTGAGCTATCTTTTCTGTGAAATAAATTGAAAATCCCTTCACAGTGAGTCGTACTTGACCTTGTTATCAAGTAATGTGGGCCGGGTTAATCAAGTGACCGCTGTCTGGGAGGGTTCCACCTGCCTTGATTTTAGATTTCCAGTGAGTGAGGAGAAGCTGGCTTGCCCTTTGCTGGCCTCATCAGGGACAGCACATTCTGCTACCCCGAGGCCAGCTGCTCAGATGTAGAGCAGTCCTTCCCCTCCGTGGCTGTGCTTCCTCTCTCTGAATCATCCGAGGTAAGCAGATTTGTATCTGGCTTCCCTGGAGGGAGGAAAGAGCGTCCTGCTCTATCAAGGTTGTTTGGGGTGCTTGGCTGGAGAGATAAGGAGCCTACCGGTTCTTTTGCAGATTCTGTAAAGGGCTTGAAGACACTTAAAAGGAAGAAAATGACTATGGGAAAAACGTCAATCACCAACAATGTATTCGCTCCTCAGTTGTTTGTGTTCTCATATACACTTGACCACAGATGCGGAGTCTAAGATTCAGGGAAAGGAAAGGTGCCTCTGAAAATGGAACCGTCTATTGGCAGCACTTTAAGGAAGTAAACATTTACTCTGAAATATAATTCATAAACTCAGACTTTTTTTATATGCCCACAGAGTCTACTTTGTCTAAATTTATAAATGTGGGGAGTTGAACCATAGAAATACTCTGGAGTTCACAGAAAAGATCACCAAAGCAAGAAACCATAACTAAAAGTAGAGTAGGTAAGATTTGGCCCAAAAGTAACATGGCAAAAGAAGACTGAGCTGAGAGCTGGTTCTGAGGAATACAGGAGGAGGCAGTGTGATGGCCAATCTATTTCTTCCTTATATCACCCAGGAAACTTCTTAGGCACTTTCATCACACTGATTATCTGGGCTAAGAAAGAATGGAAATAGATGAGCTAGTGTTAACTAGAATTAGTATTTGGCTCCATTGCTTTCCCCACTAATTGTATGAGTTGGGGAAGATCTTCCTCTGTTGAATCTATAAGGAAGGTTCTTCAAGTGCTAGTTGAAGTGACCTTAATAATGTAACAGAATCAAGATTGATTGAGTAGGTCAGCTCCACAGTCATTCCAGGAAAGTCTCTCTTTAAATATGGCACCAGGATGCTACTTATACTTATTAGGGTTTCCATTCCTTCTACCAACTTCAGAGATAAGCACTGCTATTTTAGTCCAATGAGCTTTGCCATTGATAAATCTTCCAAAGCCCCTTTTGAATCTATAGTTTCACATTTACCACTTCTTTGCATTACATGTGTCATACATTTATCAACTTTGTGGTCCTTCTACTTCTCTTTTTTCATGTTTTGGTGTTTGACACTACCGTTCTAATAATCTGAGTTTGTGTTTGCCCCCAATTTGTTTTATTAAAATTGGTTTAGATGTTGAATGTGTTCTTTGTGCAGTATCCGTCACTATTATTGACTAAATCTTTCCAGCTTACTGACTTCTGGATACACAGTAGGGTTGTTCCCATAATTCTCTTCAGTGGGCAGACCCATGTAACTAATTCTGACCGATGACTGGGGAGCAGAAATGAGATGCGTCACTTCCAAGTTGAAATATCCAAATGCCATCTGCAAACTCCTTTGCCCTCCTAGGGTGCTGTGAATGCAGCACTGAGGGTGCTGCCTCACCAGCCTATATCACTGGGTGATCACTGCTGACCTGCAGTTTGAGCAGGAAAGATACCTACAGTGCTTTAGGGCCTAGAGATTTTAATCTAGTGACTTCAACCTCACCTCGCTTGCTGTCATTGCTACACTTAAATTCATACTTGGCGATGAAGATATGGAGAAGATAGGTGTTTTCCCTTCAGCAGGTCCCTCCCCCTGCAACCTCTTCAAGGTAGTTTTCCAAGTATTTTCTTGAGTCTCCAATGACTTCTGAAGTGGTACTTTGGGTGAAGTGTGAGTTATATGAGAATTGCAGGCTTATTCCAACACTTGGCAGATGCCAAGGATAATAAGTTGTTTCTTTGGTCATGATTATTTAGCTGAAGGAGAACAGAAAATGGACTATTTAGGTCAGCAGCAGGGGGAAAGGGGTGAGAGAATAAACGACAAATGAGATTTGCTAAGACAGTATACTATCACTGGACAGAAAAGAAAAGTAAATTTAACTTGCTTCAGCGGGTCCAATCTCCCAGCAAGCACACAGTATTTTCCTTGATTCTTTATCATGCAAGGTTTTGTCCTTCTTACCACACTTTTCTATAGATTCCAGTTTATTCTACTCCTTTCATAGCCGAAGACTCTCCCAAACATTGCATATTATATTAACTGGTAAACAGACTGTGACCATTCTGAGGATACAATTAGGAGTTGCTTATTCCCGTAGCTCATGCTGGTCAGCTGACATGGGACTGGAGTTATAAGCTATGTGCTTCACTGGTGGATTAGAGATGGCAGAGTAATGAAGGAAATGTGTCTGTAAAACCTCCTAAGCCTGCCCAGCTACTCCTCTTTCCAAATATAGTTTGCTCTCTTTCTTCCTCAGCTGGTTAAAGGAAAATGTTTCTGCTGAAAATGCTCAGGGACTAAGAGTCAAACAATATTGCAGTCTAGACTCAACTCTTCAAATATTAACTGGGTAAACTGAGGTATATCCTATAAGGCCCATGTTCCTTCCCAAGCAGATACCAGCACTAACACCTGAAACATTCGGAATTAGAAAAAGTAATAATAAAAATATACAATTGTACCAATATAAATTGTGCAATGCATAGATAATATACTTAGAACATATACATGGTGATTGACCTGATGTAAACAACAGAGGGCAAACACTTCTGTAAGTGGCATGGAAAACATTTAAACAGTTTGGCACTCATTTATTTGAATAGAGAAGTACATGGTTCTAATTGAAATGATTCTTGTATGCAAAGTGTATTTTATCTCCATGTATAATTTTTTTCCTGCAAACGATGTATTCTTCATTGCATGTCCTTTGATATAAGTTAAATACATGAAACATACCTTCTGCTGTTGTTGGATGATGTTTTTATAGCCTGCTTAATTTGGTCAATAACACAGATAAAGCCAATGAAGCAATGTTATAAATGAAAACAGAAATCTGGGAAGTTTATCGTATTTAGAAGTATGACATTCTGATGAACTCTGTTTTCTTGGTTAGTTGTTTATATTTCTCACTTGAGGAAAAAACATTCTCAGGGATAAGAAATCTATATCACTTCACCTGGTTGAAAAAGAAAAGTCTTTCTCTGACAGACACATATTTCCTTTTGTCCATGTGATGGACTCCACAACGCAGAGCAATTCCTTAATTACCTCTGATAAGTCTTTCCTATTTGAGTTAAAACATTTTCCTATAAATATAAGTGTGTACATGTACACATCTACATAACGTGTGGATAAATGTATACATTTTATACATACATGGTTACTAGTATCTACTTATTTTATATATATTTACACATTTCTGTATGTGTACATGTGTTCATTTCATAACCAAAACGTTTATGATTGACCTCCAGGGTCAAATCCCTATAAAGACCTTACAAATTGAATGAGAAGTACAAGGTAGAGTGCGAACTAGGTGTTGCTACAATATAGAGAACTCGGAGGAAAAGCATTCTTCAGTCTGTGTTAGAAACCCACTCTTCCTGTAAACCCAGAGCGTAATGAAAGAGACCCAGTGCCCAGGGAAAAGAATAGCCTAATATAGAGAACAAAGCTGTTTTTGATATAATTGTATGATGATCTTGTTATTCTGAATGGTTTGCCAAATGGAAATGTTAGAGAGGCTGAGCTTTCAGGATTCCCAGGGGCTCAGCCACAGGTCACTGACAGGCCTCCAGCAAAGAAGTTCATCCCCAGGGCAGTCCGCTCTGTGACCGAGCAGAGGTTTTCAGAAGGGACTCTCAGCTTCAAAACAAAGCCACCTGATCCTGCTTAATTGCTGAAAGAATCAAATGCATCGTTTCTGTGACTCAGTGGATTAAATTAAATTCTACAAATATAAAAGGGAACACTTAATAATTTAGCAGAATCATGGTCAGGAAGTATCTAATTAAACTTGAAATTAACATAAATAAATACTAAATTGATGATTAGAATATTAAAAATAAGGCAAGGTGACCAGATAAAAATAATAGGAGTGAGCCCTGGCTGGTGTGGTTCAGTAGGTTGGAATGTCCTCCCATGCACCAAAGAGTTGTGGGTACCATTCCTGGTCAGGGCACATACCCATGTTTCAGGTTCAATCTCCAGTCAGGGCGCATGCAGGAAGCAAGTGATCCATGTTTCTCTCTCACATCCATATTTCTCTTTCTCTCTCTCCCTCTCCCTCTCTCTCTCCCTTTCTCTATAAAATCAGTAAAAATATATTTTTAAAAATAATTATTATTTCTTCATATTCTGGAATAAAGCATGCTATTAAAACTTATTTTTATAATTCACAATTATACTATTGGGAATGCCTTGGTAAATGCAATGCATATTTCTCAGCACATTTGTTTATAGTCAGTATGACACTATAAAATGGTGGCACTCATTATGACACTGCTTCTTTCAGATATCAGAACTACTGATCCACAAGCTCAACCAGAACTCGGTGCACTTTGAGCTGAAACCCGGGATCCAAGTCCTCGTCCATGCAGCACACTTAACAGCAGGTCAGTTTGCATGTCCCTGTCTTTCCTAGTGACTCTAGGAATCTCAATCTATCCTTTTATCATAACAAAACTAGATGATGCCTCTCCTTATCAGAAAGGCAACCGAATAAAGTGCATTTTCTTCGTCCTGGTGAAAACCAATGACGATTCACCTGAATACATACTTCTCAAATAATAGCAAGTTTCATCTGAACAGAAATCTTAAAATTAAAGTTAATTCTACAAATAACTTTTTCCACCAGTCTTTATGCAAAACCTCATTTTCAACTTATTCATGTTAAAAATATATTTTTTTTAAGTGTTGGGATACAATTTCAGTGGAAATACCTGGGACTTAGCAATTGTACAGGGCTGTAGCCAGGAATTGAATCCCAAGTTGGTCATGATCTTAAAAATTAACTAATGTCGTTGAGTTTCTGTCTCTTCACCTATAGAAGGTAGGAGGCATAAACCCTCTTCCTAAGGCTATATAGAAGTCTCAATGATAATGCAGGTAATCCCATGTAAATAGAATAGCTATCATTGGTTGTATCAATACTAAATTAAATTAATATTTATTGAGTACTTATTTTTGCAAAGTACCGTGCTGGTACAGAAGGAAATGATCTTTGTCCCCAAAATACATATGATCTGGTTGTGATGGGGCAAAGTTTGCTGTAGCAGTGGTGGTGGTGCTCTGGAGTGGGTGAGGGGAGGGCAGTGGTGGGGTATCTCAGTGAGTAACATGCCTACATGCTCAGGTGGAGAGGCAACAGGGCATACTTAAGCACTTAGAGTTTTCAATCTTGCAGCCATACCAATGGTTTTCATCCTGGCCCCATGACTGACTCACTATATAGAACTTGAGAGGAGATTTAATTTCTCTGAGCCTTAGAGATGGCAGTAACACCTGTGTTGGTGGGATTATGTGAGGATTGCATTAATTTCAGTAATGCACTTAGAGTAATGTCTGGCAGATAGTAAGCTATTGTGTGTGTTTTTCTTTTTACTCCTTATATTATTAGCCAAGTTTTATAGGAAATGTAAATCAGAAATAAATTATACCCAGTCAAAATGATACAGGAAGGGATCTTGGAGAAGGTGGATGGATGCTCAGGATTAAATGTGGGAGGTATTCCAAGCACCAAGGAAGGAACATGGAATAAGTGGGGACAAAGAGCAAGAGTTTCCAACCTTTAATCTCTGGTTTCCTGGAGACTCTGGAGGAGTGCCTAGGTCTATAGGAAGGCCAAGAAGGTTGGCCTCTTTTCTGCTTATATTGTATCTTTTCCTTTTATTATGATTTCATAATGTTTTTGTTAAAAAATAATCCCTCTGCCTTAAAAGAATGAATATTTAAAAGTCACTATTCCCGCCCATCTGGTGACTATTCCCGCCCGTCTGGTGTGGCTCAGTGGTTGAGGGTTGAACTATGAACCAGGAAGTCACAGATGGATTCCCAGTCAGGGGCGGATTGATTCCTAGTCAGGGCACATGCCCAGGTTGTGAGCTCAACCCCCAGTAGGGAATGTGCAGGAGGCAACCAATCGATGGCTCTCTCTCTCTCATCATTGATGTTTCTCTCTCTCTCCTTCTCCCGTCCTCTCTGAAATCAATAAAAACAATGTTTAAGTCACTATTCCTGAGCATGGGATATGAAGGTGGAGTGTGGAACTTCTCCAGGCGTGGCAGTGTGTACTTCCTTTGCCGGGCTTTGGGAAGGCTAAGAGACCTGTGAGCAGAGGTATGACCGATTCTGAGGGTCGCTTGAGGAAGGTGACTAATAAAAGAGGAAGGAGTATTGAGTCAGGTTGATTGTTTATTCTACAGCTTGCAGTCCTAATGCATCCATTGAACAGACATTTATTGAGTGCCTGCCTGCTCTGAGCCAAGCAGTGTTCTCTGAATGGAATAGTCTCTGCCTTCATGAAGCTTCCATCACAAGGGAAAGCTGAGCAGGAAGCCAATTAACATATGCCATGTTCTGAAGTATATTGCTGACGGAAATGCCCTGAAGAAATAAAGTATAAGAAATCAGAACTATTAAGTAGCACCTAAAGGTCTGCCTACTTATCTCCGGGTTTTTGATTATCTAAATTGGCTGTTTCCTATCCCGAAGGTTGGCCTTTGGCTTTTGGAGAACAGTGGTGACTGACACATGACTGTTACACATAGCTGGTTAAAGTGAATGAACAATGTGCAGAAACATCATGCTAATAGCCATGCCACTGACAACTTTTGTCAAATCAGTAGAAAGTAACTACTTGAAATTGCTCTAAGTGAGTTTACTGCACTGATCTGTATATCTCTGTGTTTAGAGCGTTAACTTGCAGACCAAAGATTGTAGTTTTGATTCCTGGTCAAGAGCACATACCTGGGTTGAGGGTTCAGTCCCTAGCCCCCGTAGGGGCACATGTGGGTAGCCAACCTATGTGTCTCTCTCATATCAATGTTTCTCTCTCTCTCTCTTCCTTTCCCTCCCTCCTTTCTATCGTCTCTAAAAATCAATGGAAAAAATATCCTTGGGTGAAGATTAACCGAAAAACAAAAGGCTATTGGTTTATTTAATTTAAATGATGGTCCAATCTGTTTAGGGGGAAGTCTAAACCTCATCTACTTCATCGCTTGGGAGGCTAAATTTGCTTTACAGCATGCTCACCTTTTAAATAAGCACTGTCTTCAGGCAGTATATTTTGTTTTCAGGTGGGTGCCTTGATTTCTTAGGAAACACTCCCCTATTATTTACCAGGGGAAAGGGGAGCATCACAGATCAGGATAGAGACCTAACCTACTTCCCCAGTCTATAATTCTAGAGGCTGTTACCATTCCATTAGTTTCCTCTCCCAAACCTCTCGTCTATCAGTTGTTATTTTTTTATGTGCCTGATTTTTATTGACCTCATTGGCATATCACATTCCAAAGATGGTCAGATGGTCAGATCATGTTGCTGAATTTGAAATCTTATCTCAAATGTTTCTTAAGGATGCTTTCCTATAGTGACATCTGGTATAGAGCTGGGATCAAGCTGAAAAATAAGAATAAAAAAGTAGGTATTTAATTGAAACAGGTTTGGCCAGTGGCTTGCCCAGAGAAAGGGATACAGTAAAGTCATCCTTGAGTCCATGTGGGAGAGAAAGCCCATTCCCCATAGCAATGACAGCTTTATTGTTATTGGTTTAGGCTCCAGGTGGCAAGGAATAGTGCAAAATTTGGAAGATCTGGAAATTTTCCCTAATTAATGTTCATAGTTTATTCCATAAGGGGGAATTTGGAAAGCAGGACTCAGATCTCTGGGAAGAAGGACCAGCCAAAGGGAGGGATATTTCTGAGAGCTCAAGTAAGTACACTGAGATTTGAATGAAAACCCCCTGCAGTTTACATATGTATGATGTGAGGTTGCCAAAGAATGAGACAATAACAATTCAATCCAAGGCAGAAGCCCAATCTTAAACAGGGCCAATTTAGATAGATTAAAAAAAAAATATTTGACTTCGAACCATTGTGGCTGTTCAAGGCTCTTCCCTGCTAGATTTGATAGTAGGACCTTTTGGCATTGTAATTCCAAACCCAATCAACTGGCTTATTGTGCTTCCTGTTATGACTGGCTTGGGACTGGAGTAGATGTAGACTTGTATTAGAATAATCAGCTCTAGTTTAAAGAGTAAAGGAAAAAAATGTGAAGGGTGACTCAATAACTGAGTCTTGGAAAGTTCTGTTACATTGAGTTTTTCCATCTAATCTAATAAAAGAGTAATATGCAAATTAACCCAGCCAAGATGGAGGCTGGCAGCCACGGAGCTTCAGCAAACAGGAAGCTTCTGTTGCAACTGCCTGACTAGGCCAGTGGGCCTCTGCTCAAGCTAAAATATTTCAATTATAGAAGCCATCGAGCTGAAGCAAACAGGAGGCTTCTGTTGCCTGCCTAGGCCTCCCCTCAAGGTAACAAAATTTCAATTATAGAAGTTAAATAAACCCCAGAAACCTGATTCCAGCCAGCCTAGCTGGGACCTTGGGTCAATGGAAGCTGTGGGCAGCCTATAAATGGCCCTCAGCCCCTCACTCAGGCTGGCCACACCCCCATGGGGTGAGGGTTCCCACTGGGGGGGGGGGCTTGGCCAGCCTGCAAACAGCCACCAGCCCCTCATCCAGGCTGGCCAGGCATGCCAGCAGGTGAACATCCCCTGAGAGGTCCCAGACTGTGGGAGGGCACAGGCCGGGCTGAGGGACCCCCCCGAGTGCACAAATTTTTGTGCACCGGGACCCTAGTGCTTGTTATAACAGTGTTAAAACTGTTGGTATCCACAGGTACCAGCTCACTCAGCCAGACTTCTATATACAAAAGACAATGTTTGTGTTAAGATTAGCATTTCAGTAATTATGATAAAGAAGTAAAATATATGTGGGCCAAGTTTTCCTTTGGAGATTGTTACTGAGTTAACTGCAACTGTAAGATTTTTTAAAAACTATTTGAGCAGGGTGGTAGAGTATATCTACTGAGACAGAGGAGGAAGTTCCTTTGCATTGAGACACTTGCCACAATTTCTTTTATTAAGTTGAAATGAACACATTCCTGCCGTAACCAGTTTGGCTCAGTGGATAAAGCGTTGGCCTGCAGACTCAAGGGTCCCGGGTTCGATTTCAGTCAAGGGCTTGTACCTTGGTTGTGGGCACATCCCCAGTGGGGAGTGTGCAGGAGGCAGCTGATTGATGTTTCTCTCTCATCGATGTTTCTAGCTCTCTGTCCCTCTCTCTTCCTCTCTGTGAAAAATCAATAAAATACATTTTTAAAAAAGAAATGAACATGTTCCTATTTACGAGTAGGAAGAAACCTGGGGAAAAGAAAAAACAACAAGGAAGAGTATTTGATGCAGATCTTTCACCTCAGCTGCCTTTCCCTTCTTTTCCTCCTACAGCAGGCAAAAGAAAATACAATTTTTTTTTTTCAAAAAAGGAAAAAGGGCCGCTGTTTGCAACATTTCATGTCTCATAAGCAGGATCGCTAATACCTTCCCAGGGACCATTATAACACACTGCTGCATTCCATTAATTGCTCAGCAGATGTTCAGCAGCCTTCTTTTAAAAATGTTGGAGCCAGAATATGTTGCTGGTGAAAGAGGCAATGCATAATTTGGGTTGTCTCCAAGGAAAAAGAACTGTCTCCTTTCAGGAATTACTAGCCTTATTTTGTGGCTCAAATTCAGCTCCCTGTTAGGTTTTATGGGAACACAAGGTAAGCATTTCCAGATACCTGGGTGTCATTAGAGATTAGATTATCTTTGTTTCCCACCCCCGCTCTCCTGGTCTATTGGGGAATTCGTTAACTTTGATATCTAAGCTGAGCTAAACTTAGTTTTAGCAGTCCTTGTTTATTCTCAGCCATTCCTCTGCTTCTCCATTTCTGTGCAATTACTCTTGAGACCATACCACTCCTGACAGATATGTTTTTGAAATTCTCTTTGCAGAAAGGAGAGATGTGAGAATGTGTGAGGACGGGAAGAGAATGAGAAGGTGTTGTCGAGAAGTTTGAGGAGGGCCGTGGCCAGTGTTGCTCTCTTTGGCTTTTAGAATCTGATGGTAACTGGCATTGATGTTTAGCAAAAAAAAAAAAAAAAGGCTAAGATGTTACAAAACAACCCTGGGAATTAGAAAAGGGAGTAGACATCTATCAATCTGGATATTGGACTGGACACACTGGTGTTTTGACTGAAGTGTACCTTTCCTCATACTTTTCCCAACTGGACTATTTCTTCCCCTTTCCTATCTGTCTACACCTCCTAAGTCTATTTTTATTTTAAGGCTCAACTCAATGGCAACATGTGCATGAATCTTTTCTGGAGACCTTTCCCTGGATTTCATCTATTCCTTGTCTGAGCTCACAGGGATTTTTAAAATCTTTATTGTCATCATCATCATCCCTCTTATTTAACTTCTGAAGGACACAGTTTAGCGTATCTTAATATTGTCTCCACCATGGTACCCAACAGAGAACTTGAAACATACCAGGTGCTCAATAAATATTACTTTATAAATAATTAGTTGTATCATCAGTTTCTAAGTTGAAGAGATATATTCAAAATCGCATTCTCCCACTTACCTGCAGATTCAGTTCCTTTCATTTTGAACCTGTTCTATGAGATGCTGCTCCTTACCAAATAATTGATAAATGAATAGCCTAGCATTCATTTATCTAGTAAGCATCCAGGAGCACCCATCTCTGTGTTTTTCTTGTGTCAGGTATCCCTTCCTTACATATTATATTCATTTATATGCACATGTGGGAATGGGTAGGTTGAAGGAAAATGAGAGTTCTGTATTCTGGAACAAGAGATTCTGGAGACGACAGGAGTAGGGCAGGCTTGAGGGGCTGTTCCTGAAAGAGGCTAAAGCAGGTGTAACTTGTTGGCCATTATTTTCTTGCTCTGGCCCCTGAGGGGAATGCTTCCAATATCAGAGAGCACCCTCACTTCATGAAAGAGCTCAAGTCATGCACCTTAGGGTGCACTATCCTCACTTCATGAGACGAGCTGGCCCTTCTTCACGTCATTTGCGACACCTCCTTTGAGTTCTCTCTCATCCATGCTTTTACCCTGGCCTTCTATTTGTTCACTTATTTATATCAGTTTGTACTAATTTATATTACTCTTTAAGAGCTATGATGTCCTCTTGGGGAGAGAGTTTTTGTGTGTGTGTGTGTGTCTGTGTGTGTGTGTGTTTTCCAGCAAGATTCACAGGAAGGCTCTTAATCTGCTGCAGAACATTTCATCTCTGTAGGTACTTAGGGAAAAAGAAACGTGACCTGTTACAGAAATACCCCTAAAATGCCAATAATCTTCTCATGGCCTCTAATATCTTAGATAAGTTCCAGTTTAGATATATATTCTCTTGTTTATCACATGATTCTGGGCCTCACTTTGTCATTGTTCCTTTCAAATGATGGTTCATCCAGGGATATGAGATGAATTAGAACCCTCACTCACTCCACACTGGCTAGACATGAGGCACAAATACTAATCGCACGAAGCTTTACTCATTCTAAGCCAAGAGGATGAAAAAGATTCCACATAGAAGGTTCAGCAGAGATGAACCTTAATGTTGATTAGGAGCTCACCAAAGGAAGGGAAAGTAAGCACACCCGTGGGAGCGCTGTGTTGAGCAGAAGCACAGCAAGGTGATATCATATGGCTTATGTGTTGAGTGTATTTGATATATTTACTGAAGATAAAATTATGAGTAGAGGAAAGAGCAAGGGATAAAATTCAGGGAAGACAAATATGCCTTATGTATTATTAACTTTGTTGTTTATCATCCGTGCATACTAGTGAGAAACCTTTTGTTAATGAAGCTTTGAGAGAATAAAATATGATAAACATGAAAAAGGGAAGAAGGAGCAGATGAAGGGATTTTAAAAATAGATTTGGACAACAATCCATAATCCTTTCTCTTTTTAAATAAGTTATTTACACATATACAAGACGTTTTCAACCCAAGTGGCAACAGATGGTAATTTATTTGATGGGAGGTGGGGGGAAAGAAATCTAAAACCTTGTTGATTCTTCTCTGGTAGAATAGATGAGATTCTTCATGAGAATAGACGTTAAAGAATGGGCTAGCATCTTATTTGAGAACATAAAATCTAACTAGAGTGATTCATACTAAATTACAAACAACAGCACTTCCAAGGTCATTTGCATTTCACAGGATTTATTTGTTGGGCAAATAATCTGAAACTTGGAGAGCAGGACCTCTACATAGAGGGACTAGAAGAGGTAGAGCCCACAGGTTCCCTCAATACATGTGGGATAAATGAAACCCTGTTTGTGGCTGGGGAGACTCTTTCTAACCCCGTATAGATCTCTGCTATAAAGACGCTGTTCCTGCACCTAACTCTGCATCACAGCTACCCAGGAAGATTCACAAAAGCAGAGATTTCTCAGGCCTCACTGCACACACATCCTGAATCAGAATCCCAGGGAGTGATATCTGGAAATCGGCAATTTTCACAAATTCCCAGAATGATGCCCATGCAGCCCGCCCTTCCCTTCCCTAATCTCAACAACCACTCTCAGGGAACGGTCCAGGGACAGAAATTCATCTGCATAACAAGGAAAGGGGCCCATCTATCTCCAGCAATAAATCTGATTTATAACTCAGAGCATCCAGTAAAGCAGAGCCAGTCTTTCAAAAAAAAAAAAAAAAAAGGAGGGGGGCTGTGATATTAAGTGTAGGAGGAAATTCGTCATCAACATTAAAATCTAATTTCTCGGCATATCTGGTGCCAACCTAATTGGCAGCCTGAGTAGACGACAGTGGGAGTAAGGGGAGAAAAATGAAGCATGTCTCTGGATCTGAGATATACCACATCCATAATCTAGATGAATGGCAAAGGCCAGCCAAACGCTGTGGCCATGAAGCAGTTGACAAATGATTTGAGTTGCACTAGAGTCTTAGTGGCAGATGTGCTTGGAGAGCCATGAGTTTTACGCAAGTTAAACAAATGATGTTTTCTAGATGCTGTTAATGTGCTAGTATGAGCAGAAAATGATCCATCCCCATCTCACTATATTTCTGCATGTCTTGGAGAACGAGGGTGCTCATCAACCCTTAGCTTTTCAGTGGGGTCGCTGCCCTTCTGGAATTTCTGAGACATACGCTTTAAAAAAAAAAAAAAAACAGTTAATATTTCTTAAGGGAAGAGCCTCAAATCCCTGGTTGAATTTAAAAAAATAATAATACACAGTAACTGCACCCAACCCCTCCCGTCTGTCTAGCAGTTGTCTTGTGTAAGCTGTTCTGTTCTAGGAAAACTGTCCTTCGTCAAGGGTATGTGTGGGTTTTTCATAAAACTGTTATCTTGGCCTCTATTGCTGCTGCTGACTAGTTTAATTTCTTTTTCAGGTGTAATAAAAATGATAGTATCACAGAGATATTAGAGAATTAATATTTCCAGGCTGCCGTTGCTGTCACTGGCTCTGTTATGAGTAAATGTGGGAGGGGCTAAGGAAGTCAGAATTCCAGCCTATGTCAGGGAACATTGTGAGTCCAGTGTGAGAGTTACACACCGAGGAAGACCCCTTCCACTTAAGGCAGAATTGACATTGGTCAAGAAGCTTTAGAAAATACAACATAATTTATGCCACATGGTTATAGATGCAGATGCCAGATTGTGGGATTGTGGAGCTCTGAACTGTAAAGTGAAACAAATTGTTGCAGTAACATTTTCCATGTAGGGATGCAATTAGTACTAGTGAAATTCTTCCACAGCCAATAAATTGATCTATCTCTTTAGTCTCTGGTTTTCTTATTACTTACACAGTTGTCATTTGTGACTAAAGTCATGCTAATTGTATTTTTCTCAAAACTAAATACAGGTTCCCCCCTTCAATAAATAAGCTTTTTCACAGACACATAGACGCAGTGGTTTCTGCCAGTTATTGAGCTGTTGTGATGTTATGATAAGTAATAACAGGTGTGAAGATATCTAAACATATCCCTATCCCCAGTGTGATTAAATGAATGTGATATTTTCATAAATGTGCCAGGGACCCGCAATGAGGTTGCTCCTTAGCTTCTAACAGAGTCTGTCGTCACCATTTTCTGATTCTCAGGCCTCATTAAAGGGCCTGAAATGAGCACAGGGTAACTGGCCTGAATTAGCCAGGCTTGAGGATGTATCTAGAAACTCTTGGGCAGAGTAGGTCAAGGGGGAGGAAATGATCAGATGAATAACTCATGGGCAGTACACAAACATGCATCAGGATAGAAATAAATGGTAGTTAGAGGATACTGTTTCCCAAGGGGAGGGCAAGGCAGATAGTCAAGAAAAACTGGCAGTGAAAAAAGAAGGCAGGAAAATACATACAAAATATAGAGATTCCAGAACCTAGAAAAAGCTACCTTTTAAACACCAAGTTCCTTAAATCTAGAGTGGCCAAGACTGGATTATATCTGTTGTGTCTGCATAAGCTTTAATAGCACTCCCTTTCATTTTTAAAGTGTTCTGGTTTAGAAGTGAACATTTATAGTCATCATACTTAGACTCTGCTACCCTACCAGTGGGGACAGAAGTCCAGAACAAGATAAAGAATTGGATAAAGTAGAACCCAAATGTGAGAATTGCTTACTGGATATTTAACTAGTAGAAAGAGAAGAGTTTTGAGGAAAGATATGCATATCCTATTGCTATGTAATCAAACAATTAGGTATTCAGTGGCTTAACAATAAGCATGTGTTATTGTGAATCAGCGGGTGGTTCTGGTCTGTGTTTATTGTGTGTCTACAATCAGCTATGGATTGTTGGGTAAAGAGCTCTGTTGACCTTGGCTGGGCTGCCCCACATGTTGGGGGTCAGTTAGATGTAAGCTGCTCTAGAATGGCTCCAGTTGGAATAATTAAACTCCCTTCCAGGTGTTCTCTCCTCCTTCAGCAGGCTCCTCCAGGCTTTTTCACACATGGCAGTGATAGGATTCTGGGAGGGGCAGAGAGAGAAAAAGTACTCAAGGTCTGGAAACTCACAATTGGCATACCATCTCTTCCATTTCATTCCACTGCCAAATCACGTCATAATGTTAGCTCTGATTCAAGAGGTGAGGAAACAGATGTCACCTCTTGGTAGGAGAAGCTTCAAACTCAACTTTTACAAGGTGTGGACACAGATAGAAGTAGAAACTTGACCCAGCAATGCAATTTATCCATAGCCGGCTTGAGGCACCGTTAGCAATAACGACATGTATTTTTGTGTTTTGTTTTGTTTTAGTGACCCAGAGAATATCAAGTTCAGACACACACTAACCACAAGGACTAGATGTTTTATGAATAGCAGTAGGTGGGGCGTTCTATGTGGTACTCTCAAACCCAGATGCATAATTATGACCTATGTAGCTTGTTACATATTCTGAGACCTACTCTCAGAACCGATGTATATTTTCTCAAGTGAACCCTTGGAAACTGCTTTTTTACAAGTTCTCCACATGATTCTATTTAGGCAGTCTATTCACTATACTTTGAGAAATTATTTACTTAGGAAATAGGATTCTTCCTTGACTTTCAATCCTAGAAAACAAAGGCATCCTTCTCTTCCTGTTGATTCATCATGGTGATAAGCTTGGTCTTTGTGGTACCCCTGGTTGTTATTAATTGGCCAAGTGACCTCAACATCTGGTGACTAGGTGTCCTTAGAGACTCATCCAAAGTTCAGAATTAGCAGCAGTGCTTCGTGAGTCATTAGAGCTTCCCTGGGAATTCCCACTCAATCTGGCTTCCAAGATCTTGGCTTCAATTCAGTAGGGCATAGCCATCCTTAAGACTCCCCAACTGGGTTGGATTTGAATTAGAGAGAAGGCCTATTGACCAAGCGAGGGTGCTCTGTACATGTAAACCTTTCTTCACTCTAGATACTCTTTCTGTACATGCCCATAACCACCTCAATTTCTAAAAAAAAAGTATTTCATACCACATGGATTTTATGATATTCAGGGTATGTCACTAGAAGTCTAGCTTGGTTCTCTTTGGAGAAAAGAGAGAAAAAAAGAAAATCAAGCTGTGGTGAACTTGCTTTTGCAACTTTTTGATAGCACAAACTTCCAGATTAGGGATGTAATAATAGTTGAAAGTGTAAGGGTCATAGTGCAGATAGACGCTCTCTAAGAAAGTCTCTTGGACAGAATGAGAGTGAATAGAGACAGCAACAAGGGTTTTCTGCCTGGCTTTCCCAGGTGATGCCATCACAGTGTGGGCTTTAAAACTTGGAAATAACCATACAAAGAGCCAAGGCTTCAGCAAAGGAAAAGTGATGCTCAGGAGGAGGCATTTCCTAACGTGTGTTGTGTGGCACATAGGTCTGTGGTCTAATGAGTGTGTGAAACTCTATGTAAAGTTAAATTAGTTTTGTTCATGCAAGATTGCTGTGAAGTTTCAACATAATACACTCTTGAGCATCATGAATGTCCAAGATAGAGAATGCTCATCTCACTCTTCTGAAAAGTATTTGACCACCGAACTCTTTCATCATCTTTCAGGGCTGGTTTTCTATAGAATACAATTTCAGCTATATGGTAGCAATGATATGATGATATTAAAAACTAGAAGCCCAGTGCAGAAAATCGTGCACGGGTAGAGTCCCTCTGCCTGGCTAGCTATCAGAGCTGATCAGGTTCCCCACCTCACCACCTCCCTGCCTCCCTGCCTCCTCTTTCCCTCACCACCCACACGCTGCCACTGCATGGTTCCCCTTGACTTCTCGCCTCCTTGACTCCACTGCTGGTCACCCTCCATGTACCATTCCAACCCCTGGTATCAGCGCACGTCATAACAAGCGATCAAACTTCCAGTCTCCCAAACTCCCGAGGGGACACTTTCCATATTAGCCTTTTATATATAGACTAGAGGCCCGGTGCACAAAATTTGTGCATGGAGTGGGGTGGGGGATGCTCTCAACCTGTACCCTTTCCAATCTGGGACCCCTTGAGGGATGTCTGACTGGGTAGTTGGACATCCCTTTCATAATCCAGGACTGCTGGCTCCCAGCCTCTCATCTGACAATTGCCCCTAACCACTCCCCAGCCAGCCTGATCAATGCCAAACTGTTCCTGTGCTAGCCTGATTGCCCCTAACTGCCCTCCCCAGCCAGGATGGTCCCCCCCCAACTGTCCTCCCCTGCAGGCCTGGGTCCCCCCCCCAACTGCCCTTCTCTGCCAGCCTGGTCCCCTCACCTGTCCTCCCCTGCAGGGCTGGCTCCCCCCCAACTGTCCTCCCTTGCAGATCTGGGTCCCCCCCAACTGTCCTCCCCTGCAGGCCTGGTTTTCCCCCAACTGTCTTCCCCTGCAGGTCTAAGTCCCTCCCAACTGCCCTCCCTTGCTGGTCACCTTGTGGCAGCCATATCTGACCACATGGGAGAAGCTATATTTGGCCACATGGGGCAGCCATCTTGTGATGGTCAATTTGCATATTATTCTTTTATTAGATAGGATATTGGGCATGCCTGGCCAATGTGGTTCAGTGTTTGAGCTTCGACCTATGAACCAAGAGATCATGGTTCAATTCCTGGTCAGGGCACATGCCTGGGTTGCAGGCTCAATCCCCAGTGTGGGGCATGGAGGAGGCAGCCCCATCAATGATTCTCATCATTGATATATATATATATTCTCTTTTCCTCTCTAAAATCAATAAAATATATGTAGAAATATATATTGGGCATGTACCAGACACTATGCTAAGGCTTTAGATATATTATCTTATTCTCACAACTTTCTAAAGTAAACATTATTTATCTCCATTATGTAGATGAGGAAACTGAGATTCAGTTTAAGCCACTTAGCCCATAAGTGGAAGAGTCAGAATCTGATTCCACAAAAGGGACCATATCAATTAATTCACCCTAAATGTGGAATTTTTACTTTGCTCTCACACATGCAATCTGTGACCATTTATTTAGCTCTCACTATATACCAAGACTATTGTTGTTACTGTAAGCGTGGCTATTATTATAATCAATCTAGGTGTTCATACACAGAAGGTGAAAATTCGGTGCATTTCCGAGGTCCTCATGGGATTTTAGAACTGCGTTTGCCAGCACCCACACTGAGAAACGTCCAGTGACTTACAGTGCTGTCCTGTCCTTGTTGCTCTGTGCATGAATAATGGCAGATAAACTGCTCAGCACTTTCCCCTCTGCTTCCACCTTGTTTATGCTGCAATTGGAGAGGGATTAAGTTTTGCTAATTCCACACAACAAGCTAAAGCCCATTTATCACAATTTTCCATTCCTCAGCAAAACATACAAACACACCTAAGTGTTGGGCAAACTAAGACATGCAGCTGCTGTTGTGTGGAGCAATAATGGCCTGTTTATACACAGGCGCAGATCAGCAAGAAGAACACAGGGCAATGGTATCGGTCTCCCTCCTGCCTCTGCGCGCTGCGTCTGCTTGTCCGCTGGCCTGCCTCTGACGTGCGGAAGGCTGGGAGAGGGAGAGGGGTGGGTTTTAGAACATGGGACACAGAAGATCATTTCTCAAAATAACGTGCTAATTACTAAACAGTATTAATGCCACTTGCTTGGGAATGTGGATTTGAGTGGGAATGGTTTAGAATTGGAAGAGTTAAGCTAGAGGTGGGGGAAGGGAAGGAGAATAGAGTCTGTATTATCTCTCTCTCTCTCTCTCTCTTTCTTTCTGTGTGTGTGTGTGTGTGTGTGTGTGTGTGTGTGTGTGTGTGTGTGTTGGCTTTCTGTCTTAGAGAGGCTAGCCAAAGTAATTTCTTCTCTTCAGCTTTTCATTTATTTCAAATGCCAAACCTTTAAAGCAGGCTTAAGATTCTTCCTAGATACAGCACAAGACTGATTGATATTCTGCTTATTCTAAAAGAGCCGTCAGCTAGGAATTAGAAATTTAGCAAATAACCTGCCTCTAACCATCCTAACCATCTTCATCCTCTCTGGGTCTCCATTTGTTCCCAGTCAAAGTAAAGGTTGGCATTAGAAGATTGCCTTTAAAATATCTTCCTATTATTATTTCCTTAATTGTGATAATGTGGAAGAGCAAGAGACCTTATCTTTTAGCGTTGTATATGAATTTGTAAGGTAGCTGAGATTTGCTTCAAAATAATCCAGTGGTTGGAGGTTGTGAGGAGTGAGTGAAGGTAGAAAGGAAATGATAATACCGTTGAGTTATGGTCATGGAACCGGGTGGTAGATCCGTGAGACTTCATTTCTCTAGGCACACATAATATGCATATATACACATATATACAGATATGTGTGTATACATGTCATCCAAGTTTCAAAGTGTATGATTTTAAAACTTAATATTTTAACTTGTGCCATTTGTTCATTTACTTCTTGTGCTATTGTTCTTGCCTTAATTCTCTGTCTGAAAATTATCTTTTAAAATTTCTGCTATCCCACACTGAAATGAAAGCCCAGAGTTGAGTACATAGGAAGTGTGTGTGTGCATGCGTGCGCATGTGCACATGTTTGGCGAGTGTGTGATAAATGACTTGGAGTCAAGTCTTATTTCTTCCACTAACTAGTTCTGAGCCCTTTGGAACAACATGAACCAATGTGAATCTCATTGTCTTATCTGTTCATTGGAGACCATAGGTCCTTTCTTCCCTTTGTGAGTCCATGTTGATGTCTATGACTAACAGAGGTGTTCTCTGCCTTGATCTGGGTGGGAATTCTGTAGTATTTCTGGACTCCTTTGCTGATGGCACTGTGCTTTCTAAGTACCTGAGAGACCTCAATTCTATGATTTCCAGCTAAAGCCACATGTGCCATGGATGTTCCCCTGCATCTTACACACACAGACCTGCAGACTCACACCTCACAGCTTAAATGCTGCTGTGAAAGAGAGAATCACAGGGGTTCCTCATCTTAGTGCTTCCTAAAGGCTGATTCTACTAACACAACTGAGCCTGTTTTCTGGGAAAGAGGACTTCACTTTGTTTTTCACCAAATAATTTGCTGTATGGAATAGACTTCACAGTACATAGGGGTTATTGAGTGGCTGGGCTGTTATCCTACAACTAGAGGCCTGGTGCACAAAATTAGTGCACTGGAGGGGGAAAGGGCATTCCTTAGCCTGAGCCCTCGGGGGATGTTCAACTGATGGCTAAGCCAGCAGTCGGACATCCTTAGCACTGCCTCAGAGGCAGGAGATGTTCTTACCACCACTGCTGTGCTCACCAGCCTGGCACAGGGCTTCTAGCTGAGTGGCACTTCTCGTGGAGCACACTGACCACCAGGGGGCAGCTCCTGCGTTAAGCATCTGCCCCCTCGTGTTCAGTGCACATCCTAGTGACTGGTCGTTCTACCATTCAGTCTATTTGCATATTAGCCTTTTACTATATAGGATAACCAGACAGCCTAGAGCAGCTTTGAGCCTTGTCAGAGACCATCCATATTACAGTCACCTGTTCTTGAACTTTAGTGACCAAAACTTTGCACTTTTGGCTCGCAACAGAGAAAAGCCAGAGGAAGTGGTGCTTAAAGGTCACCCACATTTCTGAGTATCAGGCTTTCCTTCAATTGATGGACATTAAAAGGTCAGCACTCAGGCTTCTAAGGGGTACATGTTGCTTGTCTTTTATGCTTGAGCTATACTATTTTTGCAAAATGTCAGTTTTCAAGAGGGTGAAATTTAATTGGAAACAAAGTTTTAAAGTACAACAGGTTTGACCCTGAGATGGAAGAGGTTTGGGAGTGGAGAGAGGTTTGGAAGTGCTGTAATCTAAGGTAAGGTGACCAGATGTCCCGCTTTTGGCGGGACAGTCCTGATTTTTAATAATTTGTCCCGCGTCCTGTGGCGTTTTAAAAAAGTCCCGATTTTTGGAAAGAATGCACGACAAGCTAGGGAACGGCGGGAGAACAGGAAGGGAATATACAGTTTTTGGTGGCCAAGCGGTCAATGGTGTCCCGCTTTACCAATGTTAAAATCTGGTCACCTTAATCTAAGGGCAAACTCCAGGAGGGAGAATCTTCTATGGTAGCAAAGGCACCTGTTTAGACCGAGAAGTGAATTCCCCTCACCTAGAAGGCCACTGCTTCCCAGCACAAGCTGCCAGGGCTTCCAGAGGTTGTAGAAACCATTTGCATACCCCTCTTCTAGCTCTTGAGATATATTCACTAAGCTACCAGTTTTCTGTGTGTAAAAAACATTAGCGTGTTCTGTGACTACTTTTCAGTTCTTTCTTTCACATAACAATGACTGGGATAGCAGTGAGAAAAAAATGGATAATTCATATACATATTCCGTTGGTAGATTTTCCGATTATCTGCATTGCTGAGAAGGAAATGCTTGCATTCAGATTATAGGAAAATTGGCTAAGTGTATTATTATAAACTAGAGGCCCGATGCATAAAGATTTATGCAAGAGTAGGCCTCCCTTGCCCCGGGGCTGCCAGCACCGGCTTCCCTCTGACACCCAGCGCCCAGGCTTCCCTCCTCCAGCCACCAGCAAGCATCCAGGATCTGGGCTGCTTCCCTCCTATGGTCACCCGCAGGCACACGGAACCCCGATCTGCTTCCCTTGGGACCCCAGCTTTGCCAGGAAGGACATCTGGAAGGTCGTTTGGCTGTCCAGTCTAGTTACCATATTACCCTTTTGTTATTATAGATATTGATTAGAAAAACTAGTGGCAGCAGTAGTGATGAAAGCTAATATTTATAGAAGACTTCATATGTGCCTAGCACTGTTATCAGTGCTTTGCATGCATTAACTCATTAGATTCTGACCAACGCCCCAGAGATATGCACTGCTGTTCTCATCTCAGCCCATGAGGCACATTAGGTTGAAATGACTTGCCCAGGATCCCACACCTTGCTCGTGGTGGAGCTGGCCTTGAATCCAAGTAATTTGGCTTCACTGACCCTCTGGGACAGGCTCTGACACACCCACATGTCACCTATGTGACGTGTATCTTGAATGCAGGTCCCACAAGGTTTTCTGGGACTTCCCATGCCTCTTGGTGAGCACCGTGAGCCTCCCACAGAGTCCTGCCTGCCCACGTCCCTGCTCATGCCCATGCCTTACTTTCCCCAGCCCCACTGATCGACCTCACCCCGACCCACAGTGGATCCGCCATGCTGATGCTGCTCTCCGTGGTGTTCGTGGGGCTGGCCGTGTTCGTCATCTACAAGTTTAAAAGGTACGTGTGCCTCCGTCCTTGGCTCCCTGCCCTCTTCCTTCTCCTGGACAGGTTCAGAAGCACGTGTCTGTCGCAAGTGATGTCCATCTCCCGCGCATGGCGCATGGCAGTGATGGTTTCTGTTAATGTTTTAGGAAGATTCCCGGGATTAATGTTTATGCCCAGATGCAAAATGAGAAAGAACGGGAGATGGTCAGTCAAGTCAGTCCCACTGAAAGCAGGCCCCATATCTCTCAGACTGAACTAAGGAGGCCTGGCCAGCTGATAGATGAGAAGGTGGAATCCCAGCTCATAGGTAAATGATTCCCAGTAGCTGTCGGCCCTTCAGCCTGAATAGTCAGCGGCTGACTCTCTCTCTCTAACCCCTTTCTGGCTTGACATAACCACTGTTTTCTGTGCTAACATCTCTCCGAGAAGCAACTAAGATACCTCCTTCCCTGCTTCCTCCCCTTGGAGTGATGGGAAAAGCCTTTCATGCTCCTGTCTAGTTGTCCCCCTCCCCCTCGTGGCTTTATTCCTCTTTTTGCAAAACCCCTTGCTAAAACGTTGGGCTATAAGCTTTCTTGGGTAAAGAGTAAAACATTGGATCTGACAAGACTTGGGAAGGGCTGGCTCCAGAAGCTGGCCCTGGTGGCCTGGAGGGCCGGGCAGGGTGTGAGGGCCGAGGTATGTGACGACCAGAACAAGATATGGCAGCCTCACCATGAGACCGATTTTAGGAGGGCATCCTGCCCTAGAGGAGTGACAGCCTGGTCACCCTGGGATTTTTTAAAAAACCTAGCAGTAATCTAAAAACCATCCCCCAGAAAACACAGAACCTGACCATTTTAAGCACAAGAAGTACCAAGTTTGTAGAACATCCCATGAGTGGGCTTTCCTGAGAGAGAGATACTGTAGGGTTAGATGGGCAGCTCTCTCTCTCCTTTTTCCATGCCCCCTACTAGAAGTGTTAAAATGGACTTCGTCATATATCAGTAGAGCCTGTGACATAAGCATGCAAATCCAAGAGCTAGGAATAGTCTCCAGGGTGTCTGTGAGATCCTACTATTAATGGCAGAGAAAATTTCCCAAGAAGTTAGACAAATGCATGAGGCCACCATTGTGACCCATTTCTCTTCTTGTTTCCTCCTGTCTGTTGGCAACAGGAGTTGAAGCCGTAACTGTTCCTACCTAGACCCTGCAATGCTGACTCCGACGGATAAATTACTATGTAACCATTCATGCTTCACTCTAATGTGATGATGCCAAGCCACCTAGCAGGCCCTGATAAGATTGTCACTTGGGGGGAAAATGAGCCCCTAAATGAAAACGTCGCCCTGTCTTTAAACGGATAGCGGCCAGCCCCGTGGCTGTGTTGAGGGGAAATTTAAATGCAATGACTGGCTCGTGCTGGAGGTAATAATAACTGCTGCAGCCACGAAGGGTGTCCGGTGTTCATAGCATGCTCTCTTTTATCTGGGGAGACAGGGCGATAAATGCGTAATTGCTTTGGGTTGGAAAGAAAAAGGCTTTTCTGTCTGCAAGCCCAGAGAGGCATTCACCCTGTATAGTCACTGCTGGAGCTTCTAGGTTGCCTTTCTGTGGGTCATTTGGTTTTCAATCCCATTTCCACGGGGTCTGAAGCACAGCCGCTGTTTTACTTGATCAAAGTAGCCCTCCCTCCCTTGCCAGGACATTGCAAAGTCTCTGACACCTTTCTATTTCCAGTGTCATTAAATGAGTAAGTGTTACACGTTTTCTCTTAGGAGAGTAGCTTTACCCTCCCCTCCCTCCCCTTCTGCTCAACCTGGTGACTCATCTCTCCGATTGCAAAGAGCAAGACACGTCACTCCACCTTCAACGCCAAAGCGGGGATCTGCTGGGGCACACTTTGCAATTTAAGGAAAACCCCCAGAGGCTCCAGGCGACCTGCTTGCCACCCATCAGGAAAGAATTTCGCTCTTGTCAAGTGCATCACCCTTCATGACCACTAACTCCGTGTTTTCTTTCTTTCCTCTGTTGTTCTGTTTCCTATTTTGCCAGGAAGTATTTCCATAGTTGCTGAGAATCAAAGCACAAAAGAAATCCCTACCTATGTAAATGTTTGAATGGAGGACGCCAGTAAAAAACAAAAACAATAAAAAACAAACAAACCAAACAATTAAAGTAAAAACAATCAAAATTCAAACAAACAAACACTCACTGCATCGGGACTTTTTAATTCTCCAGACACAGACAACAAGGGTTGTTAGCTTTAAGCCTGTGCATGTGGATGGTACCTTGAGATCACGTGAGGAGGGGCAGTGGACAGGTGCTCTTTTCGTGGAAAAACACTCCCCTCCCCCTCTCTTCTCTCTCTTTTTCTGATCCGTCGTGTTTGTAGAAAATTCCTAACATACACAGGCCAAGGAAATCTGCATGCATTTTTGGAACTCTTCTTGGCTCTAGACTGAACAGCTATTTCAGCTCTACTGGCTGATGGGTGGGTTAGCCACCCCAGCCCCTTTTCACAAGACACCAGGACATGCACAGAAGTTCGAAACCCTGAGCTATTTCTCTGGTCCATCTTCCTTATTGCCATGTCCACTTCCAAGTTATCTGGTGGCTGTGTTGGCCAGCAGTGGCCACGAGGCTGCTTTCTGCATTCTGTGTGGCCATGGTGATATAGCTTTGAGTTGAAGTTCCCTGTATGCAGGCAGCGAAGGGAAGGGCAGCAGGCGAGGGCAAGCATGTCAGAAGTGGACCTGTGTTTCCTGTTCAGCCTTTCCGGTTTTGACTGCTTCCCTTATAGCTTTCGTTACTCCTCCTCCAATTTATATGGAAAACAGAATCTTAGCTGCCCATGGACCTGCCTTCCCATTTGTTTGCTGTCCCTGTGGTCATGATCTGTAGATGTCTTTGCATCTCTCCCTTCCAGTCCCCAAGTTACCCTTCACCTGTTCCTGCTTTTTCTTCCCAAACATGTTGCTAGATTCTGGACCTTAACCCTGACATTCCGTAAATACCGGCCTAGCCTCTGCCATCCCTATCTCCACCGCCCACAAGTTCCTCGTCACTGTCAATTTTGGACACCCCCAAGCATGCCAGCTTCCGTACTCACTGACCAACTGCATCCTGCCCTGCAGGGTTCAGCTTCATGCACCCTCTGTCTCCTCCTCCCAAATACCCTTGTCCTCTCCCACCTGGAAACATACCATATGTGTGAAAAAGTTGGTATGTCTGCAAAGCGGTTCAAATCTGGCCGTGAGCATTGGCAAAGAAAGCATTCCGATAAGTGGTGGTATCCTCACACCCTCACAAAATTCTCGTGCAGGCAGGTTTTAGAAGATTCTTGTGAGAACTGTTTTGAACATGTATGGCAGGGCAATTTCCTTCTGTGATGGTTGCTGTACCAGTATTTCCTGTCTCGCAGTAGAGTAAAAATATTTGTAAAATAAAACCGTTTTCACCAGAAAAAGAAGCAGGTTAATGGATTCAATGCTCAAGCGTGTCAAAAGGTCTGAAAATATATAGAGGCCTTGTCTTACATGGGGAGGAGATTTTGATTGTATAGGATGATCCCACCCATTTCACTTGTGTGCTTCCAGATCTCTGAGTATCATAGTAATGGCAAAGGCAACATTAATAGCATAAAGTGGAGGAGGTAGCCCACTAACTAAAGTGATTGGCTCAAAGCATGAAGACATTCCAGTTTTCCCCAGGCAATCAGGATAGAAGGCCCCGAGAAAGAAGGAAACAAGAGTATGTCCAGCAGAAGCCCTTGGAATATTCTAGAGTGGGCAAAGTCCACTCTAAACTTCAGGAGAAAACAGTTTTGAAAAAACTACTCAGAGTGCAGCCTCCTTCTTGGTCAGCAACACGGTATAACAGGGCTCTGGGTGTTCTAAAGATCCTGAGGACCCCAGCCCTTCGGTAGCCCAGGCAGAGACTAGCAAAGCTGACTTAGAAGTTAATCAAACAGAAGTTTTTATGGTTGAAGATGCCCGCTATGAATTTGGGAAATGGATTATGCCTGAGGCGGCCATCTGTTGGTAGAAATCAATTGCTCCCTGACCTGCCAGGCTTCCTATCCCATAGGAAACATCCTCATTGATCCTCTTCAGTTGGAGCCTCCCAAATTTAATCTGGAAGACAAAGTGTTTGGGAACCAAAAGAGGCCCAGGGAGTCCTCAGAGTTGCAGTTCTGTTCATTTTAATTGGAAAATGATGAAAAAGGGACTAGCACTCCAGTTTAGCACAGTGCCTTGCCTAGAGTACCTATAAAGATGATTATTTGTTGAAGGAATAAATGAATGATGACATGAGAAGACATAGGGGAAAATGGGCTTGTAAAGTCCTAATTAAAAGCAGGGGTGGACACGAGATGCTTGGCATTCTGGGAAATGACCAGAGATGGCCAGCTCTAGATATAGCATCTCCCAGGTCCTCATGTGCCTCTCCTACCTATAGGAGATTCAAGAAGCAAGGTACTGCTCAGTAGGAATCTCATTGTTCTTAAGATCTAACATCATGTTTCTCAAAGTGTGGTACTGGACCTGCAGTATCAGCATTACCTTGGACTTGTTAGAATGATAGTTTTGGGTCCCCACCCCATCTCTACTGAATCAGAAACTCCAGGGATGGAGCCAATCAATCTGTGTTTACAAGCCCCTCACACAATCGGGACGAACACTGAAGTTTGAGAACCACTGTTCTAGGCCATTCCAGCTCAGTCCCCAAAGAGAACTTATTACTAACAGTCTATAGACGGGAGGGACCCAAGTGCCTACCTACTCACTAACAGCAGGTGCAGACGCAAGGCAGAGTTTGGTGGGCTTGAGACTAGAAGAGAGTGGGTGGGGAAGGATAGATGTAGAGGGTAAGATTCAGGGCAAGATAAAAATCTGACATTGCAATGTTTTCCAAAATCTCAGAAGGCAAGCTGTGCATGCTCTACCCTGAACTACCCCAACCCACATTTTCTCCCTTGCCTTATTCCTAATTGGGTTCACTGTCCAAAATGCAGAGGTTTGCTTTGCTTTTTTTTCTTCAGAAGTTCAAAACAGCAACTTTGAGAGCAATGGGGTGCTTGGCAGCTGTTCTGTGTTTTTCCAGGATTCCAACTGAGCATTGAAATCCCTCATTTGCCAACTTATTTTTATAGGAAGCCAATTTAAAAAAAAAATAAAGTTTTCTTATAGTATTGGAACTACTTCTAATTTTCAAATGACTTTTTTGATGTATTTTTTGTTAAATACTATGTAGTGTAATGTATAATTGCTCTTGTTTATTGCTTTTACAATCATATTTATTAAACAGATAATGTCTCTAAAGTCTTGGTGTCATGGTGTTTATTTTATCTCAAACCTTAACATTCAGTCTTGATATAGAAGTGACCTACCTTCTTGTTTCTCAAAGTGTGGTACTGGACCACACCTGGAGGATTTTGTAAAGGCTTATTTTATGATATTATAGTAAATGTCACAGGCTGGAAGGGTGATTGATTGATTTATTGATTTTTCTGTTTTGTTTTTTGCTAACAAAGTAGAATATATTCTACCACCTGAATTCTGTCTACATTTCAGTTGACCATATAATGTTTCCTGCTTTACTCTATTTAAAAATCACTCCGAACTGGTTACTTTGAAATATGTAACATGCTCATTAGAAGCGATTATTATGGAACAAACCCATTCAAATTTGTTCATAATCTTGGAGTTACCGAAGGACCAAACCTGCTGGAAATGAACTTGAGGAATGATAAAGGCTCCAATGGTAGTGTGAAATTGCCTTTGAACCTGGAATTAAGAGAGTGACATTCTCCTTCTGGCTGTGCCAGCCATTTGACTTTGAGCAAAGCTCTTCAACATTCAAAAACTTCAGTGTCCTCATGTATATCCTTTGAAGGACCAGGACACCTCCCAGCTTTGATATTCTGAGTGGGCGAGTCATCCCCAAGAGTTTCAAATAGCTGATTTAAACTTGGTCGATTGGCCTCGTGGTTTGCCTAACAAATCTCTTCTTGGGCAATGTTTTGCCTTTATATTTGAAATATGTGTGTAGGCACATAACATCCTTCTTAGCCTTCCCAAAGAATCATGAAGCTCAGCATGCAGGATTTCTGTTATTATCAGGTTAACCTTTCCTTCCCACAGGTTAAATCTGCCTTCTGAACTTCCTTCTCTTGCAGGCCAGAGCCTATGCAGCTCTTCCCCAGCAGGAGCAGTTTGTCTCCTGTGTCCCTGAGGGTCCAGGTAGTCAAGCAAAATCCTTGCTAGAGATTTCAAACAGAGGGAATTTGATACAGGGAGGTTTTTTTCCTGAGTAACTGAAGAGCCAAGATGTCCCAAAGGAGGGAATGGAGATAACCCCAAGTTTAACATCAAAAGGAAGCCTTTACCTTCCCTGGGCTGGAAGGACACAAGGATTCCCAGAGGCCAGGATCTAGGACCATCGGTGAAGGAAGGATGTGTCTGGCAGTTGTTGGAGCCATAGAGGAGACACGGAGGACTACAGGACGATAGTCAGCTATGCTTCCCAAGCTCTGGGCTCCATCTCAGGTGGATGCTTCCTACTGAGCACTCCCAGCCACCAGCCAGGGGCAGGGGAGCCTGGGAAACGTAATTCCCTGAAGTACAAAGCAGAGCAGGGAGCAGTGGGGAGTGGACTTGAGAGAACACAGGCTGGTAACTGGCCACATCAAGTTCAGTCCACATCAAAGCCACCAAATCTGCCCCAACCCAAAGGCACTTATAAACAGACAGCAGATGCTCCTTTCTCTGTGACATTCTTTCATATATTTCCCTTTAAACAAGGATTTAAGACTTGGCATTATGTTTCTGTGCACCACGTTCTGCCTTTCTCGCCAGGTTCTGTGCTCATCTAGGGGAAGACCTTGATTTACTTTTCATTTCACTCCTTCAGCCTTTGGCCCTGGACATTGCCATTAGAGGGCACTAGGTAAATGTTTGCTGACAAAACTCTGAATTTTCAGTTGCAGGTATTGTGAGCAAGTCCATTTTATTTCACAGTGAGCTCCAAGGGGCTAGCCTGGGTCTGAGTCCCAGTTGTTAGTCAAGAACACATGCTTACCATCCTTCTCTGTTATCCCTCCAGCTGCTGAAGTCAGGAAGCTATTCTTGGATATGAATTTAAGTAAAACAATTGCAGTTTAGAAAAAGAAAAAAAAAAAGCTGGCTAGAAAGCAGTGTGAAAACCAGGCTGTTTGGTTTCTGAATTATTATGTAATCTCTTTACCTGTTTCTTAGGACTTAATAGTATTTTGAAAATGCTTGTTAAACTAATGCTTCCTAGTGAGGGAACCCCAAATAATTCCAGTTGGACACATACAAGGAAAAAGCTGTTGTAGTTTTCATTTTCAACACATGCAAAGTAATCTTTGGTTTTCAGAAGACAGATATTTATTAATCCATGTGTGGTTCGGAGTTCTTCAGGAGCACGTAGACCGGAAGGAACAATGAACAAGTAAAGATTGTTTAATGTAACATATACAATGCTATCATAACATAGGGTCATTTTAAGACATGGGCAGGGAAAAATAAAACATAGGAGGGAGCAGAGTGACCAGGGATGGGGATGTGAGAGAGGGTGTTGGTCCCTTGCTACCCTGAGATCTGAAAGCTAAAAAGAAATCAGCCATTTGAAGACACATACATTGTACCAACTCTTTCAAAGTCAGATGTGGAACCTCAACCAGAAAACAAAACAATTTTGGATCTCAACAACATTTAGAGATGCTTCTGAGTTTAAGGACAAAAGAGCTTCCACGGGAATTTCCCCAGGGAATCATATATTTATAGTCAATTCCATTATGTAACTTACCTGTTCCTAAAATTCACCACATTATGCACGATAGCACAGTAAAAACCACAGGGCTTAGGAACAACTGGGACCGGGACACAACACAGAAACTTTCTCCTGTGTCTGCTCAACGTGTCAGTGTCACATTAAAGATACAAGTCTGTCTTAGTCTACTCTTATAACACAGTCCAGAGACTGGGTAGCTTCCGACCAACAGAAATGTGTTTCTCACAGTCTGGAGGCTTAGATATCCAAGGTCAAGATGCCCACAGATTCAGGAGTCTTGTTCTCTGGTTCTGAGGTAGTGCCTTCTCGTTGGGTCCTCACATGGCGGGAAGGGCAAGGGATCTCCATGGGGTCAATTTCACAGTTTTATAAAGGCACTCATCCCATTTATGGGGGCTCTGCCCTCCATGACCTAACCACCTCCCAAAGACCCCACCTTGTAATACCTTCACGCTGGGTGTTAGATTTTCAATGTATGGATTTTGTGGAGGACACAAACACTTAGACCATAGCAAAACCTAATAAGAATGGTGTCACAGTTTCGTTCATGTTAAGTGGTAAAGAAATATACACAACACTTCCCTTGAAAAATACCTGAGGCTCGCTGCTTGTGAAGGTGGGCAGTGGAGTACTCACAGGTGGTGGTTATTGTTAAGAGGTGAAATCTGAACATTGTACCACTGAATGGATGGTATGGCTAAAAACACACAAGGCAGATGGAGGTAGCTGGTAGATGTGTGAGGGGTATGTGTGTTCTATGTATTTTTTTTTTCTTTTTACCTTGTTTGAAGCCAGCCCACAGACTACAAGCACTGTGAAGCCAGCTTCACTGTTACTTTTCCTCCTTTATGACCATGTTCTATGTATTTTTATACAGCTGAGTTCAGCTGAATACAGCTGGGTGTAGTTTTCTGTGTTCCCCTACTATTTCCCATTGACAAAACTACACAAACACTCTACTCTATGGTTAGTAGGTGGTTAGTCAAGACTCCAAAACTAGACAGGCCTCAGGCTTGGGCAGCTTAGAAACACCACTGGGTCGATTCCAAATCAAAGTCGTCACATGAGCTGGATTAGCTAAGAGAAAAAATGAGGACTGTTTTCTGAATCCTTCCTTCAGTGCCATGCATTTCAGATGGCTCATAACAAGAGAGACTGGCCATCCTGGGTGACATGCCTGGCCAAGTTACTGTCTAGAAGAATACCCAGAGAAGACTCAATTTGTCCTTCTCAGTTTTCAGAAGTTTTTTTCCTGGTTGGGGTTGAATTGATGTTTCTGGATATTTATGAAATCAGATTTCTGGGCATCCATGAGGGAGGGTAGGCATAAGTTGGTAAAATGGATTTCTCTCACACACATACACTTTTTTTTAGGTAAGTTGCTAGATTAGCAAGAACAATCAATCACTAATATGAGATGAGATTTTTCCTATAGAAATAAGCTGAAAATGCTCCCAGGAAATCCAGAACAGCTAACTTGATTTTTAAAAGATGTATCAGATAAACAATTCAGAAAGTTTTTTGTTCTGCCTAGTAAGTAATTCCAAATTTATAGATTATTTCCAAATGTGCCATAAATAGTATTTCTTCCTTTTTCATATGCAATGTATTGTGAGGGTATTGGAACTATGGGGCAGAATATGAAGGGTTTGATATAAGTAGGGGTCAATGAGCTATCAAAAGAGAGAAGAAAAGTTGGTGGAAGTGGGGTGTGTTGCCTACGTCATAAAGAATAAATGATTTTAAATAATGCAAATGCTTTAAGGTAGGAATAGTCATTTAATAATGCAGAAACCTTGTTCTGGGAAGTTTAAGACACCATGTCCATGGTCACATAGTTCATCAAATACTAAGTCAGAATTTCCACCCAGGACTCCCAATGGACACGCGTGCCCCTGTCTCCATTCTACCACCCTCCCCTCCACTCGTACAGGTAAGCCACACGTTGGTGATGGTTCAAAACAAGAAAAATGCATGTTCACATGGTTCCCTGTTCCAATACGGTGGCGGGAAAGTGTTTACACAAGGAAAAGAGATATTCTTTTGAAAGCACTGACCAAATGCCATCTCAGCCGTTACTATTGAATTACACACATAAAGACTTATATCCCTTTTGACCTTACTTGAGATGATACGAGGGAAGATCAGCATCTAAGCCCTCCTGGAGGACAGAACTGACAATTGCTACTCACTTCAGTAAACAAGTGGTTACGGAGAAAGTGTTTCCCAAATACGGACACTAAGTAGTCTGAGACCCAGCCACTCCTGTAAACCAAAGTGCTGCATGTAAACGACAGACACAGGCATGGCCTAGCCCAGTGTTTCTCAACCTTCTGGCCCTTTAAATACAGTTCCTCATGTTGTGACCCAACCATAACATTATTTTTGTTGCTACTTCATACCTGTAATGTTGCTACAGTTATGAATCGTCATGTAAATATCTGATATGCAGGGTGGTCTTAGGTGACCCCTGTGAAAGGGTCATTCAACTGCCAAAGGGGTCACGACCCACAGGTTGAGAACCACTGGCCCTAGCCCATTAGAGACTGGATTCCTTACCGCAGTTCTCAGGCCTCTGCACGAGGTTTCCTGTCAGTGGCCTGATTGCAGAGCAAGGCGTTCCTTCCCCACTTTGTCCCATGGAGTGAAAGTGTGTTTACAGTACTCCGAATGAAGCTCTGTGCCTCTGATGTGTAGGGGCACATGTGACCAAGAGTTGTTTTTACTTTATAACGGGTGACAGTCCACAGTAGTATTGACAAAAGGAAAAAAATCTGCTTGGTTTGGCATGTCCTGCTCAGTCATGATGCATCATGGGACTTTATTTAGATGGGAAGAAAGAAGAAATCAAGATTGGAAAGGACAGGTGAGGCAGGACTGACCCAGGTAAGTGGCTGCTTTAATTTTGTGAGGTGTCCAAAAAGACAACACCATTTAGATTGTGTGGGGTGAAATCCCAAATGTGGAACTTGTTACCTGGAGATTCCAAGCAGCGATTAAGCTAGAAGTCAGGCTGGTGGCCATAATCCAGGCGGTACCTGGGATCCTCAATCATTGGTATCAGTCTTTTAAGAACAGGAGGTGGGCAAGGTCTGACCTTGCAGGACAGGGAATGGCAGATACAAGTCAGGGCATCAACTTCAATGCAGGTGCCCTGTTAGGGGTCTGGAGTCTAAGCAAAAAACTGAGATGAAGGCCAACAGCTAGGTGTGAGCTGTGTGTTGGAGACAAAAGAGCAGCTGGGATTCAGTGAAATACAGCAGCCAGAGCGAGTCCCAGGGACACCGGACCCACAACTGAAAGTGTCCCAGTCTCTCCAGGCTGAAGACCTGACCTAACAGACTCCTCTCCCCTGGTGGAATTGGTGCTGGCGCCAGTGGATTCCACTTTCTCCCCACTCCGCCAAGTTCTCTATTCCTCTCTTTGTTATCAGCACTAATCTGAGTCCTAGCTCAGTGGTATTAGGAGATAACACTACAGAGGCCACTCACCTTGAACTCTTTTTCAGGGAAAACGTTTTTGTGAACAAGCAGGTTTGTGGACTTTGTGTATATGCAGATACACAGAGGATAGTGTGCGGTAGGCAGTTTCTAGGAACAAATAAAAACAACACCAGGATGGATTAGTAAGCATCTTACAGCGGCCCACTCTGCATAATTGCAGAGACCTTACAAATGCATCTGCCATCCATCCACATGTGGAAGCAGAAAGTAATAGCTTGCGTCCAAGTTTTCAGAGCCCAGGGGACAGTTGTATTAAGAATCAAGTCTGTCAGTACTGATTTGCTAGAATCATAAACTCAAAATTCTAGAGCGGGAAGGGAAATCAGTAATCATTCCCTAAATGTGTCTTGTCTACTGATTGGGCGCTGTGTAGCATGCTATGGACTTGGCCAATCACCTCATTTGAGGTCAGCTATTGTCCCAGGACACATAACAAGTTAGTAGCAAAGACTTGAGTATTCAGGTTAAACTCTTTCCTATACCCTTTTGTTAATCTTTATTTTTTTCCTCTGTGATATATTTATCTGTCTTCATATATGAAGAACATAGCCAAGATTCTTGCGGGGGAGTGGGGAGAGAAGAAAAGGATACAGGAAGTAAGTAAAGAGGTACAAAACTCAGGTTTGGAGGGTGTGCAATGGCCCTCAGTCCATCAACAATAAGGCATTTGATTATTCATTTGTTTGTTCATCAAATGCAATCTGAATAACTATTGCATTACAAGACCGAACCCAAGGTGTGTAACTTAAAGAATCAGTCTAGTCATCACTAGTAATTAAGAAAAATTCTAACCTTTACTGACATCTTTCAAGGGATATCATTGGACTGTGATTCATAATTCTAGTAAAAATGTTCAAGAGCATGTTTTACATGTACCAATTTTTCTCCTTTTCATGGTCGCTTGGGAGTCTGTCACAGCCAACCCTGACCCATAACTTTTCCTTTAATCTCCACTCCTGTAGGCACCCACCTCCCAGGCTTCTTTCTTGTGAAAATTAGTGTAGATTTCTACTTAAATCCAATCTCTGGCCAGATTTTTACCCATTCACTGGATTCTGTTTTCCAAAAGATCTCATTTAGACAGGTGGATCAGAGGAAGATGGGAGAACACGGGCACTTTAATAAATTTTGTTTGAGAATTACATGTATTCATAAATCCCATAGGAATGCATAGGAGACAGTAGATTCAATAGTTTAACAACTTGAGACAAAGAGAAACTAAACAGTAATATGAAATGTGGAGTCTGGAGAATAGTAAGGCTATTTGGAAAAGAGGACCTGGGCAAAGATAATGATTTCAGATTTAGATAACTTGCATACAAGAGGCATACTTACAGCTGTGGTGAGCAGTACTAGCCAACAGTATAAGACGTAGACAAAAATATAAAATCCCAGACATTCAGGGCTCTGTAATGCAGGAATAATATCCTAAATGCATCATTAGTTCTGGGAGGTGTCTCTGTGAACAAAGGGATGTCATCATAATGGTGATCCTATGTCATAAACATGCATTTGAATTATGTTCAGAGTCTCTTTTTGGGAGGAGTGGGTGGCCAGTGTAGTGTCTTTTAGAGGAATCCAATTATTTAAAACTGATCTGCCATTTAAAGTCATATGGTTCAGCTATTTTAAATGCAAATAAGAAAACCTCACTTATGTAAAATTCCTAATGCCCCAATGGGGTGTGAACCCCCAGGGGTCCTCAAACTTTTTAAACAGGGGGCCAGTTCACTGTCCCTCAGAGGGTTGGAGGGCCGGACTATAGTTAAAAAAAAAAAACAAAAAAACAACTATGAACAAATTCCTATGCACACTGCACATACCTTATTTTAAGCAGGACAGGCAGCAGCGGCAAAAACACCCACATGTAGCCCGCGGGCCGCAGTTTGAGGATGCCTGCTCTATACCCAAATTATTCTAAAGAATCCAGCCAACCTGGAGGTTTGATTTGTAGAGTATCTCTGTGTAAGGACTCACAATCCTTATTTTTTCAGTTTAGGTTTAACCCATTTCTCACCAGAGGCCGGCTACTTAGAAATTGCCTCAGTAATGCAGTGAGGAAGATTACTGACCTGGATTTCTCTCAATGTGTGTGGAATCACTAATATCAAAGGCTGAGTTCACATGTTACTAATGGGTTTTCCTGCCCCTAAGATCATGTTCTGGTACCAGTGGGACTTTGGGGATTCAATTTGGATCAGTGTCTTCAATCTTCTTACTGGTTGTGTGTCCAAGTGTTTCTTTTATTTATTGTTTTTCTTTCCTGTCCTTTCTTTTCCTTTTTTTTCTCTTTCTCCCTAAAACCAATTGTATAAAATGAATATACAGCAACTTCAAATGTCTAATATATGGTTTAAAAATATAACCTATGAAAAATATTTAGTGCAGAGTTCTGTATGTAGTGAGAATTCAACACATACTGGCCAGGAATTCTAATAGGTGATAAGTATGGCTTCAATGAAGCAGTATCTTGTATAACACATGAGTCTCCAGAGAAACAACCAACAACAGGCTGGCAAGTCTGAAATCCATAAGACAAACAAGCTAGTAATTCTGAAGAGTTTTTGTTACATTCTTGATAAAGCACGATGCCTTCCTCCTCTCCAGAACTCAGTCTTTTTTCTTAAATGCTTTCAGCTTATTATATAAGGCCCACACCCATTAGGGAGGGTAATTTACTTTATTCAAAGTCCACCCATTTAAACGTTAATCACATCTGAAAAATACCTTCACAGCAACCGAGGACAAAAAGTCTACCCTCTGCAGCAGCTGCTGGTACATAAGGGCTGGGTTACTGGGTTTATTTTTCCCACTAAAATAAAAAGAGACTGTGTTGGACCAGCCAACTGGGCACCATAGTCCAATTGATACATAACATTATTTAATCATCACATGTCATCAGCATGAGTCCTTGGAATATGCACTGGTCGGCAATTGAATAACTGCTTGCCCCATTTGATTCCATTAAGAAGAAATCTTACTGTCCTTGGTTATGTCACTGGTTTTGCTGAGGCTGTTGTCTTCTGTAGATGATACTGTCTTTATGATCTCTCAAGCCTCTTTCTAATTCATTTTCTGACCCTGCCAAGGCAACCAATAAATTTATGAGCTTTGTTCATAGGGCCATTTGGATATTTATTTATTTATTTTTAAACTATATTTTATTGATATTTATTTATTCATTTTTTTTACGGAATCTGCACTGAACAGTAATATAAACCAGACAATGAATGAGTTGGCCAAGTGAGAAAGGGTGGAGAAAACTCAGTTCAGACTCAGGAGGAATAGTTGAAGGGAAGGAGGGAGGAAACAGACCTATGGTAACTGATCAAGGAAAGAGTTTGGAATTATTCGAGGCCCAAGACATAACAGTATTGCTGGAGAACAGGGAAGATGGAATTAACTTACACTGTCATATGCTGGGAGATCAGGAAGGACATGGACAGTCCCTGCAGGATTTGGAGATCCTGCCACCTGTGACATCTAAGGAAGGCTTGCAAGCGGGATGAGAAGTGAGGCAAAGAGCCCATGGCATGGAGCTGAGTAGTGAGTGGCAAACTTCAGTGATGCCCTGGAAAAGGTGTAGCAGCGAACTGTGTGAGCTGGTTGTACGTCATTGCAAGGACTGGAAGATGAATGAATGGGTATATGTAAGGCGTTCTTTTGAACTTGATTGTGCTCTGTAAATGTGGGAAGGCATAGCTGTCTCCTAGAAAGCCCCCAGCCATCCTCACAGTATCCGGAGGACAGAGGAATTATTTTTTAGCTCTATTTCCTGTGCCCTTTTCTAGTTACATGGGCACCTGCATCCCCGTGGCCATCTGGCGTCACTTCCCTTTAGTTTCTCTCTTTTCTATCACTCTTCCCCTAGAGCTGACTTGGCCACACAGGAACCATATTTTTCCAGTATGAATCTTTTGTCTAAAACACTCAACTTCTTTCTGGATGAAGTACCTAAAAAAAAAATAAGCAAACTTCTTGCTGTCTAGTATCTGTCATCTCTCATAGATTTTTTTTTAATATATTTTATTGATTTTGTACAGAGAGGGAGAGGGATAGAGAGCCAGAAACATCAATGAGAGAGAAACATTGATCAGCTGCCTCCTGCATACCCCCCACTGGGGATGTGCCGGTAACCAAGGTACACGCCCTTGACCGGAATTGAACCCGGGACCCTTGCGTCCGCAGGCCGAGGCTCTATCCACTGAGCCAAACCGGTTCTGGCTCTCATAGATTTTTGATTGTCACGCTTCAAGCCTTCTCCCACATCAGGGATAAAAACAGTGAGGAAGCCTTAGGCAATTTAGCTCAGTGGATAGAGCATCAGCCTGGGAACTAAAGTGTCCCGGGTTTGACTCAGATCAAGGGCACTTACCTAGACTGCAGGCTCCTCTCCAGCCTGGACCCTGGTCGGGGCTCATGCAGAAGGTAACCAATTGATGTGTTTCTCTCACATTGATATTTCTCTGTCTTTCCCTCTCTCTTCCACTCACTCTAAAAAGCAATAGAAAAATATCCTCAGGTGAGTATTGGAAAAACAAAAACAAACAAAACAAGCAAACAAAATAAAGCAGCCAGGAATAAAGGGACCACGGAGGGAGGAGAAGCATCCCTTTTCACATTTACAAAACATAAAATGAGATTTCATAATAGAGACTGGGTGCCCCCTACCTCCCTCTGCCAAAATGCTCATATTTCTCACCCTCAGTGTGATTTTATCAGCAATCCTGGCTGGTGAGCCACCACCCCTTCACAAAGAAATCCCAACAAAGACGCAACAAAGACAAGGGTTCTTTTCTAACCTGTTAGTGTCTCTTCTGTGCCAGGAGATAATGTGCTTCCTGGAGAGTTTTGAAGAAACTCAATGCCAACATTTGTTCATGATGTATGTTCTTCCAAGCCGAAAATTACCAGGCTTGAGAGCTGTGTGATTTCAAAGCAAATTGATCAAGACCACAACTGCTAATAAAATGCATGACTACAGCCTGTATATTAACTAGGATCTCGGAGGAAATACACGTGGGAATCCCACACCGGTATTGTGCGCTTGAGCTTGGAATCCTCACTTTCTTTAAGTGAAACTTTATTGTGACTATTAACCTGCAGAGATTTTAATTATGCTTGAAGGTTCATCGCCGAGAGGTGCCGGGAAAATCTCATTGCTAATGAAAGCCAACTGAATATTTCCTCTACCCGAAGATGTAGAAGTGTTTCTTTTTTGTCAAATCCCTTTTAGCCAAATAACCACTTAGCTAATCTCAAATTGAATATCTTATTTAAGATTTTGAATTATCTTTCCTCCCCAGGGAGCTGCTGTTGAATATTGTCATAGCATCATCCAGGGAAATATTTCTTTCCCTTTTGACTGAAGGAAAAGGAAATTAAAAAAAAAAAAAAAAACATGTTTCTTTATTTCGCTGAGTAGATTGAAATCTGGAGAAATTAACAAGCTGACATTTTAAAGCAAAGGAGCATTAGTAGAAGGTTGAAATAGCTTCCATTACTGCATACAAATACTAGTCCTGAGCTCACCAAAAAGAAAGGATGAGTTGGGTCATTTTATATTTAGATGAATCTGACCCTTCTTTCTGAGAATTTTAAATCATGCCTCTAATAATTGAAACTCTTAAACACCACATAATAAGTTGGAGACCACAGGTTAAAGGAAGGGACAGGATGACCTGGATGTCAGCATTTTATGTGAGAGCAAAGAGAATCAGATCTGGCTCTATCACTTGCTAGTGTTATGAATTTCAATAAATCCACTTAGGTGCTTTGAACTTTAGTTCAAATGAAATCTGAAACATGTCTGAAATAGTGCCTGCCTTTCTCTTCATAAGGCCTATTTTAATTGAGATCATATCAATAAAAGCATATTGCAAAGTGAACTCACGTTAATTCTCTGCCCAGATCATGGAATGGCTTATGACCTGACTCTGAAATGCCACTCTGACCTCAGCTCCTGATCCTTTACCCTGTGCTCTTGCTGCTTGCTCCAGCCACACTGATCCCTTCCCTGCTTCTTGCAGAAATACACTCCCACACTAGTCCTCTTAGTACTCACTGGTACATACTCCTTGAATATGCTCCCCCTGGTTTTCTATGAGACTTGTTCTTTCACTTCAATCTAAATAGGGTCTTCTAAAATTTCAACTGTTCACTATTGGTAACATTTTCTGTTCCTCTTGCCAAAAGACACTTTATATTAAAAAAATCTTTATGTCTCATATGAACCTTTATGATAGTTAAATGTTTATGTTAATTTGGTGGGTGTTTTTTTGAGGAGATTTACATTTGGTTAACTTTGAGTCAGCAGATTGCACTTCCTAATGTGGGTGGGCCTCATCTAATCAGTCGAAGGCCTGAATAGAATAAAAAGAGCTAGAAAGAATACTCCAACAGACTGTTTAGATTTAAAAAATCATATAGGACCCCAAGCTGGTTTTGCTCAGTGGATAGAGCATCGGCCTGAGGACTGAAGGGTCCCAGGTTGGATTCCAGTCAAGGACACATGTCCAGGTTGTGGACTCAATCCCCAGTAGGGGACATGCTGGAGGCAGCTGATCAATGATTCTCACTCATCATTGATGTTTCTATCTCCCTGTCCCTCTCCTTTCCTCTCTGAAATCAATAAAAACATATTTAAAAAAATAATGTAGGAGTTCAGGAAAATCGTAGGATGGAATGTAGAATCTGAAGCAAGTTAATCTCAGGTAAATTATCATCTTTTTACTAATGAGAAAGTGAGTGGTGTGAGAGAGGAAAAGACAACTGTTGTTTCCCTAACCAGTCATGGGCCCTGCACATGTGAACACCTTTGCTCACCACAGCCACCCTCTCAGGTGGCCTTTATTGCTTCCTCATTGACTGATCTGGAGCTTGAGGCTCAAGGAAGCTCATTCAATCTCCCAGGGCTGCCTGTTGAACAGCATCAGAGCTACTGATTTTGAAGTAGCTAATGCCTGTGTCCCTAACTGCTCCCTTCCAAATTGATGTGTCTCATATTAGAATATGAGATGTATTTTTAATGACTTGGAAGCAATGTGTTTTTTTTCCATCTTTTTTACAAAAAGTGGCCCATTTTAACATTAAATGGGACTCTTACTACCCTATACTAAGCTTTTCCTAGAAAAACCTTACATTATTTTGGCACCCTTATTTCCTTATAGTTTCTCTGCAGTAAAATAGGAAAAGGAACAATGGAGAAATGGAAATGTGGGCACTGGCAATGAAAATAATTTAGTGGGACAGAAAAGATTAAAAAAATTCAGGTTTGAGGACAAATGAGAAAAATCAGTGATGCGGCGGCATCAATTCCGGAGAGGGCAAAGACAGATTCTTCTGTGGTAGTTGGAGGATGAGACCTAAGCAGAGCTCCACTTCAATAAGTTATTCATCGGTGCCTCAGAGGAGCCAGGTAAAGTTTCAGGACAGCACAGGCTCATCCCTGATCTGTGGGCAGCCATGGTGCTGGTACTGACACGGAAGCTCTCCTGCCTGGATGGGCTGCCCATGTTCCTACCAGTCCCATTGGTTTCTGATATTCCAACAAAAGGAAAAGAATCCTCTAGCCTCTAATGAATAGCATTTTGTTACCTGAGAATGGAAAATATGCATACAGTTTTCATCAATAGTGACTTCTACCATTCAGTTAAGGTTTCAGCGGAGAAAATAAACATGGCACCTCAGGATAAACATGAGATGGCGTCCCACAGTCTGTGCATCAGCGTTGAGCTTCTGAGAAGCTAGGGAAGATGTTTGTAGACGTCACCTACAGAGACACAGTCCTTGCCTATTTAGTTTCAGAGCTGCCTTGTTTTTCTCGCCATCCTGTGAGGGAGAGAAGGGAAAACACGTGGGAGGAGATGAGAGAATGTTTTTGGTTTTTGTTTTGTTTTATTTGTCTTTTATTGAGGAGGGTTTTCTTCCCCGATGGAAAGAGCCGTGGCTCATTCTTCCATTCCTCTGCAATGTACAGGTGTTTGACAACCTAGCCAGCACTGTTTTAGATGTTTTATGTATACTGGATTACTTGATCCTCAAAAAAACCCAATGAGGTTGATTCTATGATGAATTCAGTTTACACGTGAGAAAACAAAGTCAAAGAGAGGAAATAGACTTTACTCAAAGTTACACAGCTATTAAGTGTGTTTCAAACCCAGCAGCTTGCAATTTAACACACACACACACACACACACACACACAGCTATTGACTTCAGAGAGAAGGAAGAGGGAGAGAGAGATGGAAACATCAATGATGAGAGAGAATCATTGATTGGTTGCCTCCTGCACACCCCCTACTGGGGATCGAGCTCACAACAAAACCCAGGCATGTACCCTTGATTAGAATCAGACCCGGGATCCTTCAGTTCCCAGGCTGACATTCTATCCACTGAGGAAAACCAGCTAGGGCTGCAATTTAACACTCTTAATCGCATCACCACACTAGAGTAGAACCAAACCACCACCCCCACCCGATCACAGTGATCTTGCTTGGGTCATTACCTAAGACGACTAACATGCTTTTTTTTTTTTTTTTTCTGCATTTGTGAAAAACCAATTGGAGTCAGTAGGTAAACTCAAGTTATATCTGCAGCAATCTGCTCATGCCCACTTTGGACCTTATACTATCAATTTAGCACTACCTACTTACTCCTTGAGACATAAGAAAGCAAAGAATGGTAATCTTAAAAATTCAAAGCATTTAAGTAAACCACCCAGCACATTTTAAGAGTAAGTACTGAACTTGATAGACAGTACTCATGCCAGGATTGCTCAAATCTTTGACATGGAAGGCAATGCTTAGGTCATGTGATAGAAGGTCTAGAATGTGAGAAGTGAGCTTATTGGCAAAGAGAGTGTGATGGGATACAGAGATGTCTAATACAGAGATGTGTTTGAAGTGTGCATTGGTTTTGTTACAAAAGAAGCTCAATGCATCTTTCTAAAAACACACCCTCAGAGTTTCAATTGTGATAAAGAAAGAAAACAAAACAAAAAGCCAAAGAAACAAATAAAATACCCAGACACTACCACTAGTATGTCCTCACTTAGCACCTTGGCCTCCCAAATTCAGAAATGATGCAACTGACTGGGGGATGATCAAGGGAGAAAGAGCTCAATTATCATTTATGTATTGAATACCTCTTCTATTTCAGGGACGTGCTACACGTTATGATAAATCATAAAGGAGTTCAAGTCCTTCTGAGGGACCCTAGGGATCTTCCAAACCATGTGGGACTTAAGATATAGACATATGGAAGAAGGAGAACGCTCTGTGGAATTATTTAACTTGGTATAGTATTATGTTCAGATCATGTTATGTGATAAATAACAGAATACCACCTCAAACTGACTTAAACACAAGGATGATTTTAACTGCTGGACTTGGAATGATCAAATCCGGGGGTTCAAATTCGTTACCTGGAAATTACCTGTCTCTTGACTTTACTTCATACTGGGAATCTAAAGTGACCTTATCTTCTTTCAGCTTGGTCAGTCCAGCCAAAGGGGGACATCTTTCTTAGTAATTCCAGAAAATTTGAGTCTAATAAGCCTAGCTTGGGTTATGTGCAATTTTTTAATCCATGTCTGTGGCCAGTAGAGATTTGCTAATTGACAAGGAGCAGGTTGGTTTTCTGGCCCAGGTTGAAGTGAGTCAGCATTCTCCAAACGGAATGACATTGAGTTCCCCAAACGAAAATCATGGACTCTAGTGAGGTGAGGAAGCCATGGACACTGCATGGGCATAACGATGGAATCCTCTCATAGCATTACAAAACTACAAATCCATGGTGTGCGGCATCATGTGGCCCTACTCAGTGACATCCAGTAACATTATCTTCACAAGGTAGGTTCACTTTGCAGATAACATGGAAGCTTTCTTTGGCCTGTGTCTGCTGTGCAGCTTTTCCCAGAGCCAGCTGGCTGACTTCCAGCCCAGGACATTAACTTTTTAATTTACACTGGCTCTCAGTCAGCTTCCAAGTTTAAGTCAAGGTGTTGATTTTAATCCAAAGTAGAAACCTCCAAATCCCTGGCCACTATAGCAGCAACAGCAGTTTGCATTTTTACTTTTGCAGACTAAGCTGCCTCAAACTGGTGGTTAAATTATAGTCTCATTTTTGGAGTCACAACCATGGTGGCTCCTTCCTTTTCTCAACTCCTATTCAACAGACCTCTAAAACAAGGTTTAATATGACATAGTCATTGATGAGAAGATCTAACATTGAAGCCCACAAAATGAAAACATCATCCACCTCTGGAAGAGACCTTCATTTTTGCTTCCTGATTCAACTGCCTTTATTGTATGTCCATTGCCATTTTTAAAAAATGGTAAAAAAAATATAACATCATATTTACCATCTCAACTATTTTTTAAGTATATATGGAGAGGGAAACGATCCAGAAGCCAAACCCAATATCGAAGGAGAAGACAAAATTGAAGGACTCGTGCCACCTGACTTCAAGACTTAGTTGAGTTACATTTATCAAGACAGTGTGATATTTGTGAAAAATAGACAAATAGATCAATAGAACAGAATAGAGAGATAAAGACTCATAAATATAATCAATTGATCTTTGACAGAGGAACAAAGAATAAAATGGAGCTAATAGTCTTTTCAACAAATGGTACTGAAACAAGTGGACATTCACATGCAAAAACATGAATAGAGACACAAACCATACACCCTTTACAAAAATGAACTCACGCCTAGCCTACATGGCTCAGTGGTTGAGCATCGACATATGAACTAGGAGGTTGTCATGGTTCAACTCCAGGTCAGGGCACATGCTTTGGTTGCTGGCTCAGTCCCTGGTAGGGAGTGTGCAGGAGGCAGCCAGTCAATGATTTTCTCTCATAACTGATGTTTGTATCTCTCTCTTCTTCTCTAAAATCAATAAAAAATTTTAAAAAACGAAGGTGAACTCATAATGAATCATAGACCTAAGTACAAGACACAATACTATAAAAATCCTAGAAGATATTATAAGAGAAAACCCAGATGACTTCATCTCAGTATGCCAATGACTTTTTAGATACAACACCCAAGGCATGACCGATGGACTTCATCAATATTAAAAACTTCTCTATGAAGGACAGTGTAAGAGAATGAGAACAAAAAGCCATAGGACAGTGAAAAACATTGCAAAATACAGATCCTACAAGGAACTGCTATCCAAAATATGTCCCCCCCCCAAAAATGCTTAAAACTCAACAATAAGAAAACAACCCAATCAGAAAAAAATGGGTCAAGGATCTTAAGAGATACTTCCCCAAAGAAGATACACAGATGGCAAGCATATGAACAGATGCTCCACATCATGTGTCATCAGGGAAATGCAGATGAAAACAATGAATTACCACAACACACCTATTAAAGTGGCCAAAATCTGTTACACTGGCAACATCGACTGCTAGATGGGATGTGGAGCAACAGGAACTCTCCTCCATTGCTGATGGGAATGCAAAGGTGGCACAGCCACAAAGGGAGACAATTTGGCCGTTTCCTACAGAATTAAACATACTCTTACCATACGATTGAGTGATCACACTTCTTGTTATTTACCTAAAGGTGTTGAACATGTAGATGCCTATAGCAGCTTGATGCATCATTGCTAAAACCAGGAAGCAACCAAGATGTTATTCAGTAGCTGAATGAACAAATAGACGATGGTATATCCAGACAAATACATTTTTAGTGATAAAAGAAACAAGCTCTCAAATCATGAAAAGACATGGCAGAACCTTAAATACATAACTTACTTTGTGAAAGCCAATCTGAAAAGGCTACATACTGTATGATTGCAAGTATATAACATTATGGAAAAGCCAGAACTATGGAGACAGTAAAAAGACAGTAAAAAGATGAGTGGTTGCCAGGTATTGTGGGTGGGGAAAGACAAATAGCTGAAGCACAGAGGATTTCTAGAGTAATGAAACTACTCTGTCTGAAACCTCAATGAAAGATACACTCTATTTTACATATGTCCAAACCGATAGAATGTATAATACCAAGATTGAATTGTAATGTAAACTATGGGCTTTTGATAAGTATGATGTATTACTCTGGTGGGAGATGTTGATAATGGAAGGCTATGCATGTGTAGGGGAAGGAGGTATGTTGGAAATCTTTGTATCTGCCTCTCAATTTTTCTGTGAAGCTAAAACTGTTCTAAAATTTTATTTATTTTAAAAAATCCAGAAATGACAGAGATAATAGAACTAGCTCAGACAGATGTGAAAATAGCTTTTATAGATGTGAAAAACCTTTCAAAGCATAACACAAGAAAAAGGAAACATATATAAAAGAACCAATGGTATATCTAGAAATAAAAAATTAGGCCTCTATGTCTTTTAAGAATATAAGTCTCCCCTGGTGGCTGATCCTCAAGCATAAGGGCCTAATCCTTTCTGCTGTGTTTAACTCTGAGAAAGGTCTGTGCCACCATGAAAAATCTTAGTGATGACTTTTCAACTTAATTAAATGAAGTCAGTGTGGTTTAGAGAGTTCTTAACAACCCAATTTTGGTCCAAGAGTTGTTGACAGTACTATTGATAATGTTAGGTCTCTCTCTTTTCCCTAAAGGGAAAAGGACTCTTGGTGAGCTCAATTCTCTCAATAGACTAAAACTATCTAATCTAATAAAAGATTCATATGCAAATTAACCCTTACTCTGTTAAGCCTAAGTCACGCCCACCAGCCAAGCCATGCCCACAAGCCAATCAGAGTGACAATATGCAAATTAACCCAGCCAAGATGGCAGCAGGCAGCCATGGAGCTAGAGCAAACAGGAGGCCAGCCAGCAATGGAAGAAACTGCCTGCCTAGTCCAGCTGTGGCCTCTGCTCAAGGCAACAAAGTTTCAATTATAGAAGATAAATAAACCCCAAAAACCTGCTTCCAACCAGCCCTGCTGGGACCTTGGGTCAATGGGATCTGTGACCAGCCTGCAAACAGCCCTCAGCCCCTCACCCAGGCTGGCCAGGCACCCCAGTACAGACCCGAACCCTGGAAGGACTATGGGCAGCCTGAAAATGGCCCTCAGCTCCTCATCCAGGCTGGTCAGGCATGCCAGCAGGTGGACATCCCCCGAGGGGTCCCAGACTATGAGAGGGCACAGGCCAGGCTGGGGGACCCCTCCAAGTGCACAAATTTTTGTGTACCGGGCCCCTAGTGCACTAATAACTGGCTCTGAGTTGGTCTATTTTCTTTCCAATCATGAAGCATTTTCTTTTAGATTAACTAGTGTACTTTTGTTGTATCATATATTAAAGCTGTTGCCTAGCTGGATTTTAAGTTCCAGGAGGCTCCTTATAAACCTGACTTCTGCCACATATCCCTAAGTTATGTTTAGTCTTAGATATACAATAGACAAATACATTCTCATCCAGAACTTGGCTTTTTTGTATTAATACAGTTACTTTGAATGTCACAGAGGGTGAGTCTTCTAGAGCAGTTGTTCAGTGTGGGGTATACAATTTACTGATGATAAATACACAACTTCTGATGCTTACAGATCATTTAAAAGAAAAAAGAAATAAAACCTTTAAATCTTCTGCATTTATTGTAGTATGCATTATGAAATACGTAAGCCGACAGTAAATCCTATAATTTCAGGGATGATATTCTAAAACACAAGGCTTAAGGTGGCTATTGAGCTAAAAATAAAGAGGTAAGTTAACATTTTAAATCATACACGGAGAAGGTAAAATGTGGCAAAAATCATAAAGGTTATGTGGAAATATTTGCTTTTTTGTGGGTAGTGGGGTAACTATTTTAAGGCACACAGTGGAATGATTTATTACCTAAAATTAAGTACTCTGGTTTTTAGTGTTATATTACACTAGGGGCCCGGTGCACAAAAATTTGTGCACTTGGGGGGTCCCTCAGCCTGGCCTGTGCCCTCTCACATTCTGGGACTCCTCGGGGGATGTCCACCTGCTGGCATGCCTGGCCAGCCTGGGTGAGTGGCTGATGGCTGTTTGCAGGCTGTCCACAGTCCCTTCAGTGTTCGGGTCCCTACTGGGGTTCCTGGCCAACTGGGTGCAGGGCTGAGGGCCGTTTTCAGGCTGCCCACAGCTCCCATTGACCCAACATCCCAGCGAGGCTGGCTGGAATCAAATTTCTGGGGTTTATTTATCTTCTATAATTAAAACACTGTTGCTTTAAGCCATGGCCTAGGCAAGTGAGTGATGAAGCCTCGTTTGCTTCAGCTCTGTGGCTTCTATAATTGCAACTATGTTGCCATGAGCAGAGAGGCCCAGCTGGCCTAGGTAGACAGTTTACTCCTGGTGCAACAGAAGCTTCCTGTTTGATCTAGTTCCATGGTGGTTGGCCCCCATCTTGGCTGGGTTAATTTGCATACAGCCGCTCTGATTTGCTGGTGGGCATGGCTTAGGCATCCCAAAGAAATGGTCAATTTCAATATTACTCTTTTATTAGAGTAGATAGCCAACTTTTGCACCTCCCTTCCTCACTCTCTGCTAAAGCATAATCAGAACACTCCTCCTTAGACACACACACACACACACACAGACCTTCCAGCTGGCCAGTGGATAGTGATTAAAATGACTTACTTGTGAACCTGATGGGCTCTTGGAGTGAAGCCCAGCTCATTGAGCTGATCCCCTGACCTCTCACAGGTAGCTCACTCTGTGGTATATCAAGACGAGGCCCCAGCAAATAGGTTTGAGAGTGTTTTCTGTGATTTATGAGCTTACAAACTAGGTCGTGAGGAGGAAATAAGTGCCATTTATCAGCTCTCCAGAGTCAATGGCATAGAAATGGAGTAAGAGCTGACTCCTAGGCCTAATAATGGAATAGCTCCCACCTCTCTAGAAGAAGTAGGGCCAAAGCAGGGACTTCATTACATTTCTAACCAAACTCTACTTTTGCCAAGTGATTCTTCAGTTTCAGTTGGAAATCTTTAAAAAAGGACATGTCAAAATTAATGTTGAGAATTGATTTATGAATAAAAAACTGTGCCAAATTAGCACTCCAGATTTAACTTTACGTGTAGCATGATGCCAAGCAACTTGGAACATTTGCAGGTTGTTGGGAAATCATTACAAATGGCAAACAGCTTCCTCACCACCTCTTCTCCTCCCTTCTCCCTCACAGGCCTGTCTTCTCGGGGAGAGACATGGATTCTGGGTCTCTGTGTTTATTGGAGGGTTGGAGGAGGGTGATAGATTTTGAGGGGACCTTGATGACTATAGGAAAATTTTAGATTATTTCCAACCTGCATTTTCTATGAAGGAATTTCAGGTCCCAGCTTTTAAACAATAAGAACTACTTCAATTCAGATCTCTATACTTGAATCCACATTGTTTGAGTCAGAAAAGATTTAAAAAATCAGCCAGTATTCATAATCTGCTCTGTCCAAGAACCTGTAAGAACAACATTGTACAATGTTTCTCTCTGTTAAAAAAATCTGTTTTTAACTTTTACAAATATCAAGAAAAAAATTAACTTTGCTTTTTGTTTATGTTGAGCATGACTATGAAATAGGCTGTGATTTGTGTCACATGGAACCTGACCCACATTTTCTGACTCTTATCACATGACTTTGATAATATCAAATCTTAACTGAATGATATAAACTTGACTATTAAATTGGGTCTTTTATTTACAGTAAGTCTTATACTGTACAAAAAGAGAGATTAAATGCCTTTCATAGCTGAAACTAGAGATAATATCACCATGTACAATTTAAGTGCTTTATTCTTTCTTTAGGTGGTTTTAATATATTTTAATTAATTATTTTTAATCTGGTAACCTAATTTACTCTTTATAGATGAGGAATCTGGGGCCAGAGAGTTAAAGATTTTCTTAAAATAATGCTGATATTAGTGATAGGACTAAGCAGAACTACAGTCCTTCTAGCTTGTTCCTGGTCAAACTAGGGGGTGCATATCTTTGCTACTAATTTTCTTCAGTTTACATAATTTGGAGGCTTTTATTTTAAGGAAAAGTAAAAAACTCATTTATCTTGTCACTTTCATTTCTTACAAGCTATATGTCCACCTGGTATTTCTGTATATCTAAACTAATAAAAGCGTAATATTGAAATTGATCATTTCTTCGGGGTGCCCAAGCCACGCCCACCAGCCAATCAGAGCAGCTGTATGCAAATTAACCCAGCCAAGATGGAGGCTGGCAGGGCGGCTCTGCACTGGGAGCCTCTGAGACTGGCACAACTGTGCCAGGTGTGTCAGCTCAGTGGGGGGAGGGGAATCTGGCCCAGGGCCTCGGGGCATCCAGGAGTGCCTGTCCCAGGTCCACTGCCTGGCTCCACCCCCTGGGGGCCTCCACCAGTCGTGCGGGAGAGTGGGGGCTTCCACAGGGCTTGCAGGAGCACCTGTCCTGTATCCACTGCCTGGCTCCACCCCAGGGGCCTCCTTGGGGGCGTGTGGGAGCACCCGTCCTGAGTCCGCTGCCTTCGTCTGCCCCCCCCCCCCCCGGGGTCCTCCACAGGGCATGCGGGAGCGTCTGCTGCATAGTGCGGAACATCCCAAGCCAGTCTGCTACCCAGCTCCACCCTGGGTGTGTTCGCTCAGCAGCAGGGCCCCACTGAGGGATCCTGCACCAGCGTCTGCCCCTGGCTCGCCACCCAGCTCTGTGCCAGGTGTGTCCCCTCAGTGGTGGGGGCCCACCAGGCGTGTGCGATCATGGGCCCTCCAGTGGGAAACGTCCAGGCCTGCACTCACCAGCCCTCCCACCCCCCAGTGCATGAACCCTGAAGGGGCTGTGGGCAGCCTGAAAATGGCCCTCATCCGCTCACCCAGGCTGGCCAGGCACACCAGCAGGTGGACATCTCCCCCCCCAAGTGTCCCAGACTGCAAGAGGGCACAGGCCAGGCTGAAGGACCCCCCCACCCCACCCCGCCGAGTGCACAAATTTTTGTGCACCGGGCCCCTAACCCCTAATATATATATATATATATATATATATATATATATATATTGTGTGTGCGTGTGCATTCAAACTGTGTCTTGGGTCTCTGTGTGTATTGGAATGTGGGGGGAGGTGATAGATATTGAGGGGACCTTAACCATCTTAAATTTTCTCATGGCCTCCGCACACACCATGACCCTGTGCAAGGAATTCCCTGCTTTGTGTATTTCATGAATTAAGTGTACATGTGCCACTGAAGCAGAGAGGTAGCCTGTTGGTAGTTAATCACATTAGGATTAAGAGGTAAACAGACCTGCTTGTTATTTATCATTTGCAATATTTATAGCAAGTTGCTTCAACTTTGTAATTTTTAGTCTTTTGTTTTTGCTCCTTGGTAAAATGAAGTTGCTAATAGAACTTAATCTAATAAGAGTCTCTGAGAATTGAATGGAAATGGACTAATCCATGTGAAGAGCTTAGCACCATTTGTGGCATTAGTAGGTTTCTAATTAATTGTAGCTATTGTTATCTAACCCTTCTCACCTTTGATAAAATGAGTCAAAAGTCTTGCAATGCCTTAAGTGGTTACTGACAAGTTTAAATCTGTCATGTTTCCATTCTAAAACCCCCTTCTTTAAAAACATTCTTTGAACTCAGCAAGATGTTAATTTACAAGTAAGTACACAGTGTTCCTGGGAAACACAGCCTTGAGGTTTCTGGAGTGGGGGAGAGATGATTTAATGGTTTCCTTAATTAATGCAGGAGAGATGGTTTTTTGACTTTTTGTCCTTTTCATTTTGGTAGCTCAGCTTTATGGGGATGGTAGGCTGTGACGCTGATTTTGATGATAATCAACCGCCATCGCTCTGATAGCACTGAGTGTCTGTTTTGTGTTCAAATCAGTGAGCAGAAGGCCTCAGTGCTCTTCAGAATGACATATACATTGCCAGTAATTACCTTCCTAAAATGGAAAAGGAATTAAAATAAAAGCCTGAATGTAGAAGGGGGTGGCAGGTTTTTGGAGAAGTGTATGGGCAATTTGAAGCATGAATAATTAATTTTGTCTTGAGATTAAGTTCAGTCTGTGTTTATGATCTGTTGGAGGGGAAAAAAAATCTCTAATGCGTTCTAAATAAATTCAGTATCAATTTAAACTATTAGAGGAAGTTAAATCAAAATAATTAGGATATTAAAATACTTTGTGCATTTCCAATCACTGCCTTATTGAAGCTCTGGATCTTTTCCAAGGAGCAATAATAGCATGAATATATTAGGGTGTTTGCTTTTCTTAGAATGTAACTATTTGCTCCTATAAAGATGATTGAGAACTTGCAGGAGACCGAATGCCAGATTGATGTGTTGACATATTTAAGGGAGTGGGTGCTATATAAATGACAAATTATTTTGTACATATGGATTAAAAACAGCATAGTGACAGTTTACTCTTTAAAATGGTTGAACTTGAAAATTCTTTATTCACAGCTGTCACTAATTTCACACTATAGTAAGGCAAATATACTACATGTGACATTTTCAATTACTATAGAATAGGTTGGTAATATTTGAATAAGATTCAGGTGAATTCCAATATAACCCAGGGCTTGGTCATTTGTGTATTTTACTTAAAAACTATCAATTCTCTTGTAATTTAAATGGAAATCAAGAGAGTCTTCTTTTATATCTTAGTTATTAGAGTCCTCCTCCCCTCCCCAACCCCTTTTATGTCTGTGTGGAGCATAGCAAGCATGGAAATTAGAACACATATAAAGAATTTTGAGATATATTCTGACCCTTTTCTGAAGCAACAGCTCATTTGCTTGTAAATAATTTCAATGCCTGCCACGGTGGAATGCCTGTCGACATTCAAAAGCTCATGAACTCTCTGGATTTAATTATTTTGGTGACTTGGAGGAACTGGTCTCTAGGTGATTTCCCTGCAATATTTCAACGTTGTTTCTTTGTTTGTTTCTTTTCTCCTAAGCATTATCCAGCTCATCTACATTTAATATTGTCCCTTGAAAAATGTTATTAATTAATCCAGCAAAAAATAATTTGGTAACTGGATTTCAGAGCTGCCAGACAGATATTATGACAATGTATAGCCTGCTTTTCTATTTTTTTCAGAGAGGAGATAGAATTTCAGTGCATCCTAAGTAATTTATTCTGAAGCATTGCATTGCATTGCATTGAATACTTTGCTACTTGGAGAATAGGGGAAGATAGTCAGGATTTGCAAAAATGGGTCCTCTCTCTCAAACAGATATCATAAAGTATAATTTCTAGTACTGTTACAAATAATCCAGCAAAAGCAGTAGTTTGAGCTCCAAGGAGTTTAATGAAACTATAAACAAAAATTAGCAAGCAATTGCAAATTATTCTTAGTGAAATTATGAAAATGTTTGTTATGTATCTTAATGAGAATGAATAATGGCTACTTCCTTCATTATTTTTACAAATATAGTGAGTTTTCTTTTGCTTGAAATGCCCAGTTTGTAATGGGAATGGAAATGTGTTGTTTCTCTGCCTCATTAGAAGGGGATTGTTATGCATTCAAAGTTTTTATATTTTCTAAAATAAGTCTGAGATTCAGCAATTGGAAAATTATCCTTAAAGGCTTTTGTCTCACTTCAGAGGATTCAATTGGAGGAGGCTCTAGTACAGATGAGGGGAAGATTTCTTTTTCTGAGTTAATTTCCATAATATTTTGAGTAGAGAAACCGTGTCTGCCTTTGTCCCAGGACTCTGCTTACTCATTTCTGTCACTTTCTTCCTTAGGGGTCTGCCTGTGTATTCCTCTTATGTACAAGAAAAGCTAAAATCATCCTTAGTCAGCCTGGCAATCTTAGCTCAGCGATTGTATGTCGAACCAGAAGTCACAGTTCGATTCCCCATTAGGGCACATGCCCAGTTACAGGCTCAATCCCCAGTAGGGGGAGTGGAGGAGGTAACCTATCAATGATTGTCTCTCATTAATGTTTCTATCTCTCCCTCTCCCTTCTTTTCTCTGAAATAATAAAAATATTTCATCGTTTTCCAATTTTCCTCAGGGTATGAAGAAGCCAGAAAGGTGGACAAAGAAAAGGTAGGTCAATATGGTTGAACAGCATTGGGTTTCTACCACAACCTTGGTCAAGTAGCTGTATTTCATTAGGTCTCCATTTCTGCACCTGAACAATAAGTAAATTAATAATACCTATTTTGCAAGTCTCTGATAAGCAGTAGAGATAATTTATGTAAAGTGTCTCTCACAGTGTCTGGTAAATTATGTGTTCTCAGTAAATGTTGACTGCTTTAGTGACAGTCAAGATCACAGTTGTTGCAGTAGTAACATTGACATCCAAACCAGTCATTTTGCTAAGATGATCTTTAGCGATGTGTTCACAAATTATAGTTGTTGTTGTTTTTTAAATTTCCTATTCATTTAAATCCTACATGGACCAGCTAGATAACCTGGATGTGTGTCTTAGAAAAATGTGATGTAAGGCATGTGACATTGAGGCTTCTGGTCAGAGAGTCAGCAAGCAGCTCTGGTATCTAGAACACCAGGGAACACAGGCTCTGCCTAAACAGAACAGACACTGCCTACTCCCAGCCAGTTTTCCCCTTTAGCAAATGAGGGCTTCAGTGTTAACCAAGCCTTCATTTTTTTTCCCTAAGAAAATCCAGAAATCTGGATTTAATACAGAATTTTTTCCTTTTTGTTGTACCCAGATGTCGTGATCCCCAAAGACTACGAGCGAGCCCCAAAACTGCTGTAAAAACATGAGGGCCTTTATTATTTAAGTTAACTTGGACTTCCCACGCTCACCCACCAGCCACGCGGCAGGGCAGGAAGTCCGGGTTTCAGGCAAAACAAAGGATTTATAGAGGCGGAAGTAGTGGGTGGGGTAACGTGTGTGGCCCTTGTTGATTGGTCGAGGGAAGGTCCCTGGGCTGGGCATTTCCTCTGCATCCCTATTGGTAGGTCTGCACTCTCGTACCACCCTTCCGCCCTTACACTTTAATATGTTGATAACAGTGTTAGGTTGAACAGATCATAATTCCAGGGAAGATCCTGGAGCCTCTTAATGCCCATTTGAAATATCTTACCTATATAATGGACAGCAATATGCTTAATAGTTTTTTAGCATATACCATATGCTAAGTGGGCACACTTTTAAGTACTTAACATATATTAATATATTTAAATATTCCAATGGCCCTGTAAAATAGTTATTAATCATTAATATTATTATCATATCCATTTTACAGATGGGATAAATAAACAAGGAAAATAAAAGTTAAGCAAGTTACCCAAGATCTTTGTTGCTTAGCAACAGAACAGAAATTTGAACCTAGGTAATCTGTCTGCCAAGTTCTTGAATTTGATCCTGGGGTTGACAGACTCAAGTAAATAATTCCTCCTATTTATAGAAGCCATATATTCAATGTGGTCTTAAAGGACAAAATTATATAGAACTTAAATTTTATTTTAGATATACATCAACGTTTATTGAGTATGTTTAAAATTCAGAGCACTGAATGAGGAGCAGTGATGAGAATAATGTATATAAGTTGGTAAGGGAAGAAATGCATGACTGGCTGTTTCATAGGTTATGGAGGTTTTTCAAAGGAAGTTTCTAAAGGTTTTTGTTATTAGAAGAGGGAATTTGATTATCAGTTCATAGAAGGCTTGGCAGATATGTTGCCTTTTACTTATATTTGAAAAATAGATTATATCTCATTGGACAGAGGTGAAAGAACTAGGGGTCAGTGAAAGCAAAGATTTTTTGTGGCAGAAATAAACTACATTTTACTAAATACAATGAAGAGCCAGTTACTCTATATTAGGATTTGTGGAAGAATAGAAGAAGAAGCACATGGAAAGAAACATGAGGGCTAAGATGTGCCTATTAAACTATCCTGTTTTCTCCCAGAAGTAATTAATTAAGAGTCCATTCCCCAATCATCACACATCCACACTAGCAGCATCAAAATTACATGAAGTTTCTAGAAGGACCAAAATACCTCAAGCATTTCAGCAGGGTTAGTTTTTGAAATGAGTTACTGTAAGTGTTCCCCCACCCTGCCCCAACAGAATTGTGAACAATCAAAGACAGAGACATAAAGAACCTACTTTCCTTGCTTTGTTTATAAAATCAAAATCATAGGAGACAGCTATTTAAGAATGAGACTTTAGAAAGGGAAGGAAATTACAAATGGCTATGAATGTGAGCTGAGAGTTTCTGGACCACTATCTATACTGAATTACAATTCTCACTCCACTGCGAGGGCAACACAAGCTCGCATTAATCTATTGCTAACACAATCCTGTTAGGTGGTCACAGTAATTTCAAAATGTCATCAGTGTTCACTTCTACAATAAAATGTTCATGCTTTCTGATTACTCCTAAGTAGGTAGAAGTGGTTCTTTTCCATTTTCTTATTTGAAAGAATATTTATGCGTTTAAAAAATATAAATGCAATTTTCAGTCTAACTAATGTAAAGCTATTCCAGTCCAACACACAATACTTAACAGAAATAAGCTAAGGCTGTGAGGCAAGGTTATCCATACTTTATGGCTCTTAAATCTCCTTGTTAAAACATCTCTTCAAAAGAACATGTTTTATGTATATAGAGTGCTCACTACAACATGGACACAGGAAAGTGCTCTGTGCATTTGCTATCCTCAGGGTATTACTTGTTATTATTTCCATCAGTAGCAGCAAATTTCCCAGGCCACATTGCAAAAGTCATACCTTCCTGGTCATTATTCCCTCCTAAGGTGGTGTTGGATTCATGAAGTCTGACAGGCAGAATTTGGACAATATTTTCTGCAAGGCCAATGAATTTTGTACTAATTACTGGGAATCCATTTATTTGCTGCCAAAGCCTTTAATTTTCTGTGTTAAACCACAACAGTAAAAATTGTCGACCCAAATTTTCTCCATCAAATATAAAACACAAATTATCTTTTTTAAAGCACATGTTTCTTATTCTTTCTTATTTTCTTTCTTACTATATCAATTTCTCTAGTGGGTGAGAAAGTGATTCAGAGAGTCCTGTCTTTGAAGTTATTTTAATCTTTATCTAGTTCTTTCCTGGACTCATTTAATCTGCTTGATTTTTTAAAGTTATGATTATATCCTCCAGATATTAATTCATGACATCCTTCCAAAGAATTGTTCATTAAAATCTGAGTTTTACATTTAAATGCTGGCTTTTTAACGATCAAATCTGCCATAATTATAAATACCTATCTTGCCAAACCTCAGAATTATTGGCACTTATATAAAGTCAAGAAATTAGAGAATAATATTAACATTGAAGTTAGCTCTTCCCTTTTCATTTAGATGAAATGAAATTCACACATCTATACTTACATATATTTAAGTAAAAGAATCTCCTTTAGCTTCTCTCAGTATTTTACACTGTCATTAGAATTCTCTTTTGAAAGGTACCCAGGGGAGGCCACATCTAATTTAAACTTCATGGCAGGAAAGACATCAGGAAGCTTCAGATTCATTATTTAGCTTGATTATCTGAAAAGACTGAGGTATTGGGCTCTGATCTTCCCAAGGTGCCCGATAGTGATAGCTTTCCCTCATTTTTTTAAATGAATGATAAGGTAAAATTTTATCAAAAGGACAAATCATTTATGAAAAGTTGGAACACTGTGCTAGCTCATAAGTTAAAGCTTTGCATCAGCAAAAACAATAACCTCTAAATTTTGTTGACACTAACCATGTGAGAGTGTGTACCCTGGGACAGATGTGAATGTGTCTAGGGTTCAGTGCTGATCAGCGGCCAGTCTGTACAGCACAAAGCAAAGACTGATGGGTGGATGAAGAAGGTCCACAAAGTACGAGTTCCACTGAAGTGTACATTGTTGGAAGGGAAAATAGACATAATCATGGGATAGTGGAAAGAGGACCGGTTTGCACAAGGATACAGGATTAGAGTATGGCAAAGCCATGATTCAAATCCAGGTCTGTTGAGGGCCAAATTTATATAATGTACCTGAGCTTCCATTTCTTTTTCTTTAAAATGAGAATAATAAAGCCTACAGCAATAGGCCTGATCCAAACTTTAGATAAGATGTTATCTAGCATTTATTGAATGCTGCCAGTTTGCTGTTTTCATTTAATACCAAGTGTGCCCTGGGGACCAGAATTGAAAATTAGCCAGTGTTCTTCAATGATTGAATCAAACCCATTGCCACTAGGAGGAAGCATGAAATGAAGCCGATTGTTCACAAGCAGATAGCCTTCAGTTTCTTTCCCGTAGGCTGGTGCTTCAGACCCATTCTCATGTCTTCCTTGGAGATAATTAAATGGGAAATATAAGCTTGGGGCCCTTGCACTGAACTGCTGCGTTGGGAGGACTGACATTCAACATCACAGGATAGTTTTGGGAAGTGTAATTTTTCTTCTTCCAGCATAAAATGAGAGAAGACTTAACCAGGTTTATGTACTCCCTCTTATTTCCACATCAGATTTCATTTCAAACACGCTGGCTAAATCTGAGAGTTTTCTATCTAATATTTCATGAAGGGTTTCACTGGCTAACCTCTTCAAATCTCATATTAAGAAATCCGCAGTCTTTGCAAAGTGAGTAAATCCTTCATATTATTTTGCTTATTTGTTCCCATTTTAGCTTTAATAAAAATGAATTATTTTATTATGGCTTTCTATACAGTTTATCAGATTCATAGTTAGTAAAAAAAATGTATGGCTTTCGGACCACCAACTCATAACATTTTTTATTTTCAACATTACCTATTTCTCATCTCTTTATGTGGGGTTCACAGTAAGCACTATTTATTCATAACAATGTATATATTTTATAAATATTTATTAACTTAACATATATTAGTATTCATTAATGTGTATCCAGAAATCTGCAGAGTAAGAATAAAAACAATAAAGAAATAATTTGTTCTTTTTCTTGCCCTCTAAGCTCTTAGAGATGATTCAGAAAAACATGACTAACAAGCAAAACTCTTCCTTTTATAATGTTGTGAAATGAATTATATCTTGTATATACAGTGGCCAACTCAGTTGTGTTATACTGTCATGCCTCAATTTTCTGAGGAAATAACAAAACTCCAGGGTAATAGTATATTAAAAACCACGGAAATGGGGTTGAGTGGAGTGGCTTAAAGTATGCATCATTCTGGTACTGCTGTTTGTTTCACTCTGTTGATGACATGAGATTATGTTACAAAAGTGATTTTTTTTGGAGAAGGTAGACTGCTATGCTTATGTATTAAAGGACTTTAAGGAAAAAGAAAGTGAGACAAGAGTCATTAGCACTCAATTAAGAGAAGAACAAATGCATCTGAGGCTGTCTAGATATTTTGTTGGCCTTGTGACTCCATGTTTCTAGGGATGCTGTTGTCAAGATTTGCCAATATAGACATGACAGGAAAAATTGTATTAGGAGAGATGGCTTATTTTAAGAATGAATCATAAGTCATAGGAAAACTCTAATATGTTAATATGAACATATGAAATTAATGAGACTATCCCAAAGAAATGCCAAGCATGCTTCATAGAGAAAGGGAAGGAGCCTTTTTATTAAACACTAGGGGCCCGGTGCATGAAATTCGTGCACGGGGGATGGAGGGGGGTCCCTCAGCCCAACCTGCACCCTCTCCAATATGGAGTTCTTGGGGACTCTCACAATCCAGGACCTCTGGTTCTTAACCACTGTGCCTGCCTGCCTGGTCCCCCTAACTGTCTTCCCCTGCTGGCCTGGTCACCCCTATTAACTTTTTTTTTTAATCTTATCCCCTTCAAGCACAATTGTATTTGACTTCCTTATTGGCTTCTTCCTCTCACACAATTTTTCTCCTTTATGTAACATTTTTCCTACTGACTCATCATTTATAAACTTTTCTTTCTTCCTTATTTCCTACTTCTGTTCCATCATCATTCTTCCCATTTTTCTACTACCCTCCTTCCCTTCCCACATTCCTTCTTTCCTTTATCTTTATCCCTGCCCACCCTCCCCTTTTCCTTCCTTCCCACCTTAATTTTTTTCTTCATTTCCTCCCTCTGACCTGCTTTGCTCCCTCCCTCATTCCTTCCAAGACTGCTCCCGGCCCCTCAACTGCCGCCTGGGAACCCCAGAGGCTTAGGCCTCCTTGTGTGTGTATGCCCTGCATGATCGTGATCCTTTCCACGGCCACAGCCGAGGGGCAGGGCTGGCTGGCTGGCTGCTCCACCACCCTACCTCTCCCGCCCTGCGCCTGCGGCCACTGGCCAGCCTGTGCTGTGGCCTGGATCGTGAGGCAGACGGGAAGGGCTGGGGCCACAGGCCAGCTCGCTCCTCCCGCCCCGAGCTGCCGGGGCTGTGGCCTCCGCCATGTTGGCTGGCTAATTTGCATACAGTCGCTCTGATTGGTTGGTGGGCGTGGAATAGGTGTCCCGAAGAAATAGTCAATTTTAATATTACACTTTTATTAGATTAGATTAGTTACTAATGGACCTCAGGAAAGATTTTCCAAATCAGAGTGAGTAACATATAGAGGTTTTGCTTTTTATAAGCTTCTAGGGTCTTTGTTTTGCAGATAGGGTTCCACAGCCCCATTGAATGCCCCCAGGTGTAAGGCTACATCCTATAATCCTGTGCTGGCCCAGCACAACAACCCCCTTCCTCCCTCAGGGCAGGGTTCTGTTTAGTTTATATGGCCTGACAAGCCTAGCAAAGACCAGTTTCCTCCTCAAAAAGTAGAGTAAGAGTAATAGAATTCTATTGTAGTTGTTGTTGTTGGTTGTGTTCAGCTATAAGAACTCCACTTTCTTCTAATTCTTACTGATTTTGACATGGTCACAAGTGAATGCTCTTTGCTATAATCTGCGACTTTTGTATATTTTCCCCCTACTTCCCATAAAATCAGGGGTGGGAGGGAGTTACAAAAATGCAGTTCATTTCAAATACTAGTTATCAGAAACTCCAGGAGGAATCCTATATTTTCTTATGAATTCATGTTTATTTGCATTTCTATTGTTTTGTTTCTCCTCTATTCCATAGTCTTCTGATGGGGCCATCAAAAAGTTGTTGATATGCTGTGTCATCTTCTTCTTTGTCTGGTCCAAATATTTGTTCACACTAACTTCCGTATGTCTCATTCTCTAATGCTTAAAACTTAGATGATATTTCACTCCCTTGCTTTTGATTTATTCTATTACCCATCTTATGAAGTAGAAATACCTCATTTCCTCAATGTAGCAATGTTCATATCAAAATAGTCCACAAAACAAACAAAAAATACAAAAAAGTCCACATATTTTCGACCATCCATTTACAATTTAATAATTGTGTAAACTTTGTATCTCTTTGAAATGATTTTAAATTGAAAATTGTGAGGTTGAAGGCATGACTTCTTAGAAGCTAGCCCTCCATGACCCACAGTGTCTGTCTGATTTATTATGCAAATAAAGTGGCAGAATAATGTATTCTGTTTAATCAGCAGAATTTCTTTTTGTTTGATGGAGTGTCCAGGTACACAAATGAATATTCTATGAATCCAAAATCTACTTCAGAACAGAAGATCTTTATATGAGGTGGTAAAATCAAGGCACCAGAACTCTGATTTACAAAACCACTCAGTCAATTTTAGAGAACAGTTTGTCTTTAAACAACAGAATTTTATAATGAGAAAATTACCCAAAGCTTTTAGCTACTCAGGTTACTTAAGTGAAAAATGAATTCATCCATTATGAGCTATAAAACCCATTGATTACTTGACTTGATTACTTAAACCTTGCAGTCTGAGAATCTTGTGGGACTGATCTATCCACCCTTCACCTGGAAGGTATTATTGAGCAATGATTTTATGATACTGCAGCATTTCAAACAGGCACTGTTCTCTCAACAAACAATCTGAGATATCACATAGGTGAATGATACTATACTTAGAGAAGACAGTGTTTCTTGGCAACAGTTAACCATTCCCACACCAATGCCAAAACTCACATCTCCAGTCTAAAACCTGACCTCAGTGGAAAAACATGAATAATTTTGTTTCTAGCATTTTTTTTTTCAGGGTCCAAATACCTTTCAGCAAAATTATGTTTTTTTGATAAGGGCTAATACACATGTCAGAGAAGAGTACTTGGGAAGATGAAGATAGATGTATCACTGATAGGAATAGGTTGATGTGTACTGTTTGGAGCAGTGAAAACAAATATTGAAAATTTTCTTTATTCCTTTATGCTAACCTTTAGGGTAGTCATTATCGTCCTTATTTTATAGATGTGAAATATTCAGAAGTAAAGTAAAGATGCAAACTCATTTGCTGAGAAATAGCAGGATTAGGATTTCAATACTCTTTGAATACTCTTTCGCCCATATTCTATGGGCCTATATAATGGACAGTTATCTTCTAGTTCACTTTAAAAAATCAGAGCATTATTTATGATGAAGTTAATTAAGATTGCAATGTTCCTTGAAATATTCCTAAAACCCAGAATTATTCCAGATTTCATACTATCTCTACAAACCATTAGAGACTGATCATTTCTTTTAAGAAGAATATTTTGAAACTTATTTTTTGAACAAACAAAACAAAACATCCAGGATATATAGTTTGCACTTCAATTGGCAGATTTTAAAGTTGTGTGAGTTGTAATGTCTGAAGAAAGCCACGGCCAAGATTAACTCATGATGTTTTTAAAATAATGATGACCATCTGCCATCCAGTATGTTTAATGTAGAACCAATCTCTGAAAAATGCTCCTCATTACTGAATTAACAATAATATAGAGTATTGGGCAAAGTATGTTTATTTCCTTACTACATCTTTAATGCTTCAGGGCTATGACTCAACTAAATGTTCAATAGATTTGAAAACAATTCTGACTATTGAGCACATCCGGTCTTGACTCTATGCTTCATATTTTGCGAGTAATTCTTCCTGAAGACAGCTGAATGGAGACATAATTTTAGCTTTTGTAAGTTCATCTATTTCTACTACACTATTCCAACTTGATGTTATTTTCCCCCTGTTTTCATAATTAGTTGCCATACAATGAATGAGCTTCTTTGTTCTATCTGATGGGTAAGTTACTGGTTCAGTGATTTGGGGAAGAAAGAAGATCGGATTCCATAAAATCCCATAAATGTTCTTGTGTAAAATGAGCCCAAGAAGAACAGGGATGAAAAATAGATCTCATGGTGATGGTTTCCCAAATGGCCCTTGCTTGTCCACTTTTTTCTCAGGGCATAACCTTTCCCATGGTACCACATGTGCCATCTTGGAGCTGAACCAGATACTGGAGGGGGGGGGGGGAAGCATAAATGGAGCTTGTATAGGATCCAAAGGTTGGTCAAGGTAATGTACTGTTGACTTTATCCATTACACTGATCTCTCTTAGAATAGAGAACACTGATGTTTTGCTTTTGTATCTACAGGGCCTAGCACATAGTAAGAAGTCTCTAACTTTGATTTCGAGAATGAAAGTGACAGCCCCAATCCATTCACTCTCTATATAGGTATTCTCATACCAACAGTTTGTGACTCCTTATGCTTAGCTAACCAGGCTTAGTGAAGTTTGTTGGAGAAATTACAACAATGTTTGGGGTAATTCTATGTGTTGTCAAAATAGATACATTGGTGGAATTGTGGTGGAAGGATGTAAAGAGAAAGGAATAAATTTCAGTGGACTCTTTAACAGACATATGAGCACAATAAGGAAGGGATAGCCAGAAACTTTCAAAGGGGATTTAAAACAAATGACTTCACAGGGTTATTGTAAAGAGTCCATGCTTTGAATCATATGAAGAAAATAAATGTGCCAAATAGTATGGTGGGGTTTGAAGTTTCTAGTTAATCACATGCATTTCCCTCCAAATTCTAAATCAATGGGACTAGCTTTAGTTCTGCCTATTCTGATTTAAGAACATAGCAGGCAAGTGAACTTAGAATGGGTTTCCTAATAGAATCTCTCTTCTCTACAAATCTAAGATTCAGGTGGGGAGACTGTATCTGCAGAGCACACACGAACGTAGCTGGCAACATGGAATAGTGTGGCCAACCCACACCTTATTATGCACAGAAAGGCCAAGACTCTGAGATTCATGGGGCTCATTTAGCCTTTAACATATTGGTCCTGCCTAAGAGAAATAAGGACCAATGGCTATAGTATTTGAATGTTCTCACTAGTCAGATAAATTGTTCCCCCTCCACAGGGAGAAGCTATTAAGAGAGAAAAGAAGGGGGCAGGTGATTCTTTATTCCTGTTAGTTCTGAGCAATAGAAGTTATCATGTATAGGTTGGCAGGAATTAGGGGACAAGAAATGGTTTCTATTATTATTTTCCCCAACATCATTGCGGCCTCCTTCCTCTTTTCGGTGACTCAAGATTCAACACTTTATGAGGATCTTCTGAGCAAAGGCTTGGTGACCTGGAGAACTGCAGGCATTTTCACAGTGAGCAGAGGAGCCATGGTGGGTGCTTACAGCATAATTCATCTCTGGCTACTACAACGTATTCTAATTACACCAGACAGTAAGCTTTAGAGCCAGTTGTTCCCTTCTCTGCACGTCTTTCCCAGTCCTCTACCTCCCTAAGAATTCCCAAACCCTGTGGGAAAGTATTTGATACCTTTTATAAGCTGTATGAGTATAAAACCTTTATAGAAATCTTCATAGATTTAGGTCTCTGGATCTATCCTCATAACTGACAAAGACCACCACATAAAGGACACAGGATTTAATCTTTGTTAGTACTGTTTAAGTTCTCTCTCTCTCTCTCTCTCTCTCTCTCTCTCTCTCTCTCTCTGCCGAAAACTGCATAATATACAAACCTTTCTACATAAATGTGGATTGGAGGAATCTGTGGGGAGGGGCAGAATTCAAAAATCTTTATTTATTATGGATCCACATGAGAACAGCAGCTACAATTATAAACCCATTAAGAGATAATTGACAACACAAGTACACTGGCATTGTGTTCCACTTGTTTCAATTGTGTTTAATAGACTGGCATTCCATATTTTTCACAGTGAGGCTTCTTATCAAGGCATGCATAATCTACTTAACTGCCTTTGCTATCCTCCAGAATAAAATGCAGTTTGTTTTAGGGAAATTCAGTAGGTGTTAGAACCAACCAGGCATGTCTCAAAATTTGGAATTGTGACTTGGTCATACTTTCTAATGTATCCAGTGGCTTCTATTGTCATTTGTAAAGGCACTCTTAAGCCAGCAATTTTTTTTTTAGTATACTTTTATTGATTTTAGAGAGAGATAGAGAGATAGAGACAGAAACATCTATTGGCTGTTTTTTACATGCCCCCTACTGGGGATTGAGTCAGAAACCAGGACATGTGCTCTGACCTGGAATTGAACCATAATCTCCTAGTTCATGGGCTGATGCTCAACCACCGGGCCATACCAGCCGGCTAGCCAGTAATACTTAAGCCTGACTGCACATCAGAATTACCTGAGAGGTTTTTAACAACCACATATGCCTACGTTTCTCTTCCAGAGCAATGTAATCAGAATCTTTAGAGGTAGGGCCCTAAGAAAGGTGATTCTAATCTGCACCAGAATGGAGAATCACTAATATAGACTAAAAGTCAGCCATTTTTCCCCCTGTAAACAGGCAGTTGAGAAATGTTTTGGGTTGCGCCACCACTACTCAACTCTGTCACAACTGTGCCACACTGCCATGGAAGCAGCCATAAACAACAAATAAGTGACTGAATACAGCTGCATCCCAGAAACATTTTATAACTGTGACATTGTGATTTATAATAAGAAATATATATTTGGTCTTCCCTTCCTGGCACAGAGCTCCTAAAACCCTTGACATGTCCAAAGTGATGAGAATATAAAGTGTCTTTTGTTATGTTAATAAGGGGACTTTGGAACACACCTAAGGATGGGGGTTGGTTGCCAGGAGAACCATTCCTGGGACTGGATGGTTTCACTCTCCTGACTTCTGGGAAAGGAAGAGGGGCCAATGACTTAATCAAGCATGCCTAGGAAATGAAGCCTTCATAAATGGGGTTTGGAGAACTTCCAGGTTGGTGAACCTGTGGAAATTGGGGGAGAGTGGTGTGCTCATGGGGGCATGGAAATACATTGGCCTTTTTTCCATACCTTGCAGTATGCATCTCTTCCATGTGGCTGTTTCTGAATTATCTATATAATAAAAGGGTAATATGCAAATTGACCTTAACAGCAGAATGACTGGGAATGACCGGCCACTATGACACACACTGACCACCAGGGAGCAGACGCTCAATGCAGGAGCTTCCCTTGGTGGTCAGTGCGCTCCCACAGGGGGAGCTCTGCTCAGCCACAAGCCAGGCTGCCAGCTGCCAGCACAGTGGTGGTGGCAGGAGCCTCTCCCGCCTCCTAAGCAGCATTAAGGATGTCCGACTGCAGCTTAGGCCTGCTCCCCACTCACAAGTGGACATGCCTTAAGGGCTTTTGGGCTGCCAGAGGGATGTCTGACTGCCAGCTTAGGCCTGATGCCCCAGGGAGCAGGCCTAAGCCAGCAAGTGGACATCCCTGGAGAAGTCCCATACTGTGAGAGGACACAGGCCGGGCTGGGCTGAGGGACCCTCCCCCCTCAGTGCACAAATTTTTGTGCACCAGGCCTCTAGTCTTTTTATAATAAAGCAGCGATCTAGTAAAGCAACATGTTTTTCTGAGTTCTGAGCTGCTCTAGCAAACTCATTGAACCTGGAGGTCATTAGAACCTCCAAACTGTAGGCCAGAGGCACAGGTAACAAACTTGGGCTTGGGACTGGCCCCTGAAGTGTATGTGCATTGGGAGGAAGTCTTCTGGCACTGTGTACTTAATCTGTGAAATCTTTGGAAGCCTCCAGGTAGATAGTGTCAGAACTGAGTTAAATTCTAGGACATGCAGCTGATGTCCCAGAACATTGCTTGGTGAGAGATTCCTCCCCAACTGCACACACACACACACACACAAATACACTGTAAATGGGTTCCAGAACCCTTCTAATAACCTAAAGCAGCAAGCCATATTTGGCTTGGCATTAAGGATTTGGATATTTGGATTAGCTACCAATTAATTCTGATTTTAGCCTCAGAATGCAGCAACTAATTTAATAAATGAGCACCCGCCACTATGTGCTGGCAGCCAGCAAAATATACTAAAGAAAGCGTTAGTTTTATAGTAAAAATAAATCTGGGTTCAAAACCTCACTTGCACTGCCACTACATGCTATGTAAAAATACGGGAATGTCATTACAGCTTCTTCACTTCTAAAATGGAAATAGCAATTCTTAAGTCAAAGGGCTCTGGTGCTGCCTAATTTCTCATGAAAATGCAGTAATTTCTTTCACTAATAATACCTCACATTTACTGAGTATTTTCCCTACAGCAGGCACGGTTATCATCATTTCATATTCGTCATGTTATTTCATTCATTCTGAAAAAGATAAAAATGGCACAGCCTTGCCTTCAATGAATTGTCACCACAGTGTAGGGGTAATATATGCACAGACTGCTACATTTCAAGAGGGAATGTGATGAAGCTGTAAATGCTAAAATATTTGCAACAATCTAGGTATTGAGGAGGGAGAGATCACATATAGGTGGGTTAATTAAAATTTTCAGAAAAATGCCTGATAGCTAAAGGCTGAGTATAATTTTATTTTGCAGATCTGGGAGATGGAGGAAGAAGAGTATGGGAGAAGATAGGTGTGGGAGTGGAAAAACATGGGATGTGTTTAGGGGTGGAGGCCTGGGGTATGGAATTGTACTAGCAGAGTAGAAGGTGATAATGCAGGAAACTTAGCTTAGAGTCAAACTATGCAACACTCTGATTTTCAGATTATGCACTTGAACTTCTTATCAATCAATAGAAAAATATTTAAGTTTTTCAGAGGTGAGTGCTATGCTTTGAGTGGGGAGTTAGAAAGATTTATCTAAGTATTATTCCTTTATTATATTTACTACATAGAGTTGCAATGATTAAATGACTTGCACTGGTAAAACTCTTAGAACATTGTCTGGCAAAGAATAAGTACTATGTAATTGTTAGGAATTATTATTTTCCATAAAAAATAAAAAATCATTATCCAGTCTTTTTCTTATTTTTTCATTTGTCTACTTTAAAATAGCTTGAGAAGAAATTATTGATGTATGTGCATCTACTATTCTTTACTGATTTTAAGAAAACAATGCCAAAACTTGGAAATAAGGCAAAGAAGATGGTGACAAACCTGTCAATGTTATGCTGGTGCATTGATAAGCCTAATGCCTTTGCTGAGGAGCCAGAGAAGGCTTTGAGCAAAACAGAAGTACAGCAGTGGAACACTCAATGGATTCAAAAGGTAGAGAGGAAACAGGAGCTCAGGTAAGTTTTCCACCTGAGAAGTTAGGAGAATCTTAGTGCTCCTTATGGCGGCAGCCTTGTAAAGGAGACCGTGGATTCAAGAGTCTCGATAAGTGTAATGACATTAAGAAGTAGAGGATGGTCCTAGCTGGTTTGACTCAGTGGATAGAGTATTGGATCACAGACTGAAGGGTCCCTGGTTCAATTCTGGTCAAGGTCATGTACCTCAGTTGAAGACTTGAGTATGTGGGAAGCATTCAATCTCTCTCTCTGTGTCTCTCTCTGTGTGTCTCTCTCTCTGTGTGTGTCTCTCTCTCATCTCCCCATTCCTTCCACTTTATCTAAAAATCAGTGAAAAAAATCCTCCTGTGAGGATTAACAAGGAGGAGGAAGAGGAAAAGAGAAGGAGGAGGAGGGCGGGGGGGAAAGAATAAGGAAGAAGTCTAGATCAGCGTTTTTAAAAGACAGAGTCATTAACAAAACCAGGGAGATCTCAGGAAGGAGATGATTTGTCCTGAAATTGTGGTTGATTTGTGGTGGATTCTAATTGACTATGTTCAGTTGGAGGTATTCCGAGAAGAGCTATCTTGCAGGCAGATGGAAATGGGGGAAAAATCAAAATCAAATAGAAACACTGGGATTCCATAAATAGGGTAACTGAAACCATGAGCACGTTTCTATTCAGAGATTCCCTACTGCCCCTTCCTTTCCTGATGGCTCAAGATTTGGAGAAGGCAAGGCCATGACATAGGATATGCTTGAATGTGCAGGAAGTCTAATTCTCTCCAGCAAATCACTAGTCTAGTCTGACTGTATGCCTTAAGGATGGTGTTTTCCAACCTGTCTTCATTTAGGGAAGAATGTTACTTACTGCCCCCTTTGAATTTATTTGTGTTTCATAGTGATCTAGTTATTTTTTCCTGTTTTCTCATTACATGGTTGAAACATTTGAAATACTTATTTTTTACTCAAGGAGAACAAACACCAAAAAAAAAAAAAAATCTGAAGAAGTCAAAACAATCAATCATGAAATATCAAAACAGGAACATGTGTGAAAGTCAACACAGTTCTCTGCACTTTTTCCTAGGCAATTATGGACTTACTAGAGGCCCAGTACACAAAAATTTGTGCACTCAGGGAGGGGGGTCCCTCAGCCCAAACTGTGCCCTCTCACAGTCTGGGAACCCTAGTGGATGTCTACTTGCTGGCTTAGGCCCACTCCCTGGGATATTGAGCCTAAGCTGGCAGACATCCCTCTGGCAGCCCAGGAGCCCTCAGGGGATGTTCACTTGCCAGCAGGGAGCAGTCCTAAACTGTAGTCAGACATCCTTAGCACTGCTGAGGATGTGGCAGAGGCTCCCACCACAACTGCTGGCTTGTGGCTGAGCAGATCTCTCCTTGTGGGGGGCGTACTGACCACCAGGGGGCAGCTCCTACATTGAGCATCTGCACCCTGGTGGTCAGTGTGTGTCATAGTGACCAGTCATTCCCAGTCATTCTGCTGTTAGGGTCAATTTGCATATTACCCTTTTATTATATAGGATCAGTGATAGTCTAACACTTAGCATTGGCTGAAGGTCTCCTAAGAAACAGTGTGGATGAGAGCAGGCCAAAGGACTTGGGAACAGCGTTGAAGGTAATTGATCATCAGGAAAAGTTTCAGAGATGAGTGTTTGCACAACTTTTAAGTGTGTGATGTAGACCATATCACAGTAGACAAGATTAAAAAGAGACAGGTGAGCTAGGAAGCTCTGAAAGTGGACTCTGAGATTGTGAATATTAAAAATATATATAAAAGATACTGCAGAAGTAGCATTGATAATCTTTAACAATATTTTAGACTAGGGGCCCGGTGCACAAAAATTTGTGCACTCGGGGTGGAGGGAGTCCCTCAGCCCGGCCTGTGCCCTCTCACAGTCTGGGACCCCTCAGTGGATGTCCTATGATGGCCCCAGTCTGCCAGGCGCCTTTTGTGTGTGTGTGTGTGTGTATGTGTGTGTGTCGCCACTGGGGACCTGCCCCCAGCCACATCTGAGGCTCGGAGCAGTCCTCCTGTGTGTGTCTACCTGCCGGGGGCCTG